>ONZH01027578.1:0-27127 GCA_900303285.1 Rhinella marina
AATACATACCGTACGGTTGATGCTAAAGTTTTCCAAATCGCATCCGGCTGTTGTCACCTACCACACACGCTAGCACAGGGGGCACTCCTCTGGCTCTTCCAGCTAAACCTCCTTCCCCCCCAGCCTGCCCCCCACCTACAGGCCCTCTCTCCAAACAATTTACCCGGATAGGGGACGTATTAGACATTGTACTGATGTTTTTTTTGGTTCTTCTTTTAATTGCCTCCTGACCTGTGATAGGCAGAGCATGGACACTTCTCCTTAGCTGCAGTAGGAAAGACACTCCCCTGGACAGAGCAAGCTCTTTTTCCATTTTCCGTGGTCGAAAAATATAGGGTCCCAATATAGGGGACGTATACGGTATTAACTGAGAAGAATCGATACCGTACCGGTTGATGCTAGAGTTTTTCCCAAATCCATCCGGCTGTTGTCACCACCACACACGCTAGCCCAGGG
Organism: Rhinella marina; assembly: GCA_900303285.1. Taxonomy (NCBI): domain Eukaryota; kingdom Metazoa; phylum Chordata; class Amphibia; order Anura; family Bufonidae; genus Rhinella; species Rhinella marina. The sequence goes on from ONZH01027578.1 coordinate 457, forward strand.
GGCACTCCTCTGGCTCTTCCAGCTCAACCTCCTTCCCCCCAGCCTGCCCCCCACCTACAGGCCCTCTCTCCAAACAATTTACCCGGATAGGGGATGTATTAGATATTGTACTGATGTTTTTTTTTGGTTCTTCTTTTAATTGCCTCCTGACCTGTGATAGGCAGAGCATGGACACGTCCCCTTAGCTGCAGTAGGAAAGACACTCCCCTGGCCAGAGCAAGCTCTTTTTCCTTTTCCGTAGTCGAAAAATCCATGAAATATAGGGTCTCAAGATAGGGGACGTATACGGTATTAAACTGAGAAGAATCGATACCACACATGCTCCACTAGGAGAATTTGGGGTAATGGTGGGATTAGGCAGCCTCAGAGGCATCCATGCATGCTGCCCCTGCTGTTTCCTGTCCATTTCCGTGGTGTTTCCATCATTTTCTGAGGTTTCCATGTTTTCACCCAGCCTTCCCTAGGCAGAGCCTTGGTCCCCTGCAAAAATGCTCGAGTCTCCCATTGACTTCAATGGGGTTCGTTATTCGAAACGAGCACCCGAGCATCGGGAAAAGTTCGACTCGAATAACGAGCACCCGAGCATTTTAATGCTCGCTCATCTCTAGTTAACAGCAAAACAAAGCTCAATATTTATTACCCTGATTCTGAAGTTTATGGAAACACCCCATTTATGATTGTAAACAGCTTTATAGGCACACGGTACTTCTCAGAAGCAAAGGTGCACCATATAAATTTTGGAGGGAAGATTTTGCTGGAATGGCTTATTGGTGTTGTGTCATATTGGAAGGCACATTAAGGCACCCCTACAGAAGAAACCCCCCAAAAGTGACTCCATTTTGGAACTACACCTCTTAAAGAATTTATTGAGGGGTTTACTGACCACTTCTACCTCAGAGACGTTTCATAATATTTAGAAACACATAGCTGTGAAAATGAAAAATTATATTTTTACAAGAAAAAGCCAAAATTTTTAACGTTAGCAGGTGATAACAGGAGAAAATGCACCCCATAATTTGTTACCCATTTTCTCCTAAATACGGCAACACCCCATACGTGGTCGTAAAGTGCTGTATGAGCCAAGGGCAGAATTCAAATGGACAGGAGCGACATCTGCATTTTCTACCATGGAATTTGCTGAAATAGATTTTAAGGGCCATACATTTTTTTTATTTTTTTTTGCTGAATGAGCTGTGGGGGCTCATTATTTGCGGTATGGGCTGTAGTTTTTAATGATACCATTTTTGGGTACATATGACATTTTGATTGCTTTTTATTTAATTTTTTATGAGGTGAAGTGGGTTAATTTTGCAATTCTGCCAGTGTTTTTTTTATTTTTTACGGGGTTCTCCATGTGGTATATTTGATAAGATAATTTTATTCTGTAGTCTGATACGGTTGTGGTGATACCAAATTTATAATGTTTTATTTATGCTCTACCACTTTTATATCATAAAATCACTTTTTATTATTATTTTTTTTTTTGCATCACCAAAATCTAAGACCCATAACTTTTCCATAAACATAGTTATATGAGGGCTTATTTTTTGTGGGATGCGCTGTAGGTGAGGCAAAAGAACAGCAATTCTGCCATTTTTAAAAAAATTTTTTACCATGCGGGATTAATACCATAATCATTTTATAGATCGCATAATTACGGACGTGTCAATACCAATTATGGGTAGTTTTTTTATTTTTTTAAATCTTTTATAAATGAGCATATGGGAAAAGGCTATTTATTTTATTTTTAATTTACATTTTTTTTTTAACTTTTTTTTTATTTCCACACTTTTTTTTATCCAGTCCCAATTGGATCTTGAAGATCCAGTCGGGCTGATGGCTTTATTATACTTTGCAATGCTCTTGCATTGCAAAGTATAATACTATCAGGCTTCCTGATAGATGGCAACACTGGACGCTTTAGCAAAGCATCCGGTTGCCATGGCAACTATCGGGCAGCTGCCATCGCAGTGTGGCAGCCCGATGGTTGAGAGAGGGAGCCCCCTCCCTCTATTAACCCCATGGATGCTGCTACCGCGGCATCTAAAGGGTTATTGCATCGTGTCAGCATACAGCTGACACTCGCTGCTGGTGGCGCAGGAACTGAGCCGCCGCCATCACAGGAGGACCTACAACAACAGGGGGCAGAGATGGGGCATGGGGCTCAGATGACGGCAGGGGACACAGGCGGGCACATTTAGATGTAAAGGCCGGAACGTGCAGAGCACGTCCGGCGGAGTTAAAGGCAGGGCGCACAGCAGCAGGTTCTGATGGCGCACAGAAGCGCTTCACCCAAAGATTAGGCACACAGATGTGGGCACAGATCCGGGAATAGGACCCAGGTGAGGGGCACAGATTCGTGTAGATCAGAGCCTGAAACCGGCATTTTTACACTGCCGCAATCTGATTGGTTAGTCTGCACAGACTAACCAATCGGTGCGATCGCCAGCAAGGGACCAGCCTGATTGGTCCTTTGCCGGCATTACTGAACTGTACACTGTCCGTGACAGTGGCACTTCAGGGGCAGAAGCTTTAATCCAAGCGTTTTGCAGCGCTTGGATTAAAGAGCTGCCATAACGTTTATATATGTGCTATCTGCACGGGGTATGTGCAGATAGGACGTATACAGCCGTATGGCTTACGTCAAGGGGTTAAGGTAAAAAGGAGATTAGGAAATAGCAGCTATGGAATACAAATTGACTACGGTTGCTCTTAGGACACAATTAGCAGTACCTGTTCTTATGCCCATGACCTCCATTCTTACTCTCCTCTGCAGAATACTGGCTGCAATAAACAGCCCCTATATTTTACTCATGAAGATTGTTCCATTTCAAATTACAAATACATTTACCTAAATTGAACAGGAATGGACCTAATTTTTACATATTTTTATCATCTGTTTACTCCAGTCTGTAACTTTTAAAAATTATATACTGTATGAGAGAGGCTAATATTATCTTTCAGAAGATTAGTGCAAATATTTTATATCTGAACTGAAGAACAAATATATCTGACTACAACAGCGTATCAAAAAAGAAAGATGACTTATGATTTTAGAAAAAGAGAGCCAATACACAGATTGTGCATTAAATCCAACAGAAAAATGAGGTATTGAAAGAACTATTTCAGGCAGTCAATGAAGATTCTGTTGATTGATACCCTTATGCAAGTTACTAAGATCTGTGTATGCATATTAAAACCAGATTTAAAAAAAACCTGTAATGTAATATTCTCCTTGTGGCATTTTTAAGTGTAATTTAGCAATCTGTGTCTGGTCTATTCAGAAAGCTGTACTATTCTATTCATTGTATTTTCTGAATTACAAAGAAAGGAAATAAAAGTGAAGATTTTTAAGATTTTTTTGTCTATTTAAAAAAAGTTTAATATAAGAATCATTCTTAATACTGATGAAGTGAGGCGAAGGTCAGTCCATTACACAACACAGAGGCGTCATAATACAACAATAGGATGAATATGATCTGGGAAGTAGAATAAGATTAGAATTATGCATTGAATAAATGTAATGTCTATTCTTCAACAGTTATGATTATTTTCAATTTCAGATAATAAAGTCTATGCTTAAAGTTATTAAAGGCACATTTATGAAAATTATTGCTGATAAAGATATGTCGTATTTTAACCAACTTCCCAAAATACAGTATATTTCTCAATATTTTTTTTCTCAACACTGACACAGTCATTTCTAAAGTACTATATATATATATATATATATATATATATATATATATATATATTTTTTTTTTTTTTTAAAGGGCTTGTGCAGAGGGTTTATATTGGCCATCAATATCAAATCTCTGTCAGCTGTTTGAAAAGGAGGAGATGCTTTTGTAAGCTGTACTTTCTTTTCAACATTACATTGCATTTTACCTACACCAATATGAACACACCACAATATGAAAAAATATATTACTTTATTATATCATAAATCAATAAAGATCATAAAAGATCATAAAAGATTGATGGTGGTAACAGAACACAAAAGAAGAGGGGCTATCTGGAAAAATACATCAAAATCACATATACAAAAGGATCGCAAAATCCATAATAGTAAAGTGCAAGTGCCTACACGAGTATAAACATGGAACAAAGCATCTCACTGCATTTCACCTAGCAGATCTCAGTTGTGCAGAGTATTACAGCTACTCATAGCATTTACTTGAATAGGATGAGCATCAACCCCACCAAGCTGATATTGGTGACCTATCTTAACCCCTTAGTCACCACCCATACGCTTTTTTATGGCGGCCCAGTCTAAGTGCTGCACGGGTCCCCAATCTGTGCTGTATAACACTTTACATGCCGCTGGCAATGGTGCCCACCACATGTAAAGCGCTAGCATAGGGAGAGGGCTCCCTTTGTCTCCCATCGGCACCCCGCAAATGCGTTCGCAGGGTGCCAAAGCGTGTAAAGGCAGGCTGGGGTCTTATGAAGGCCCCAAGCCTGCCTTGAGTAGTTTCCAGCAGGCTGGGCCTCTCTGGTGCAGCCTGCTGGTCAATGTCAGTATAGCACTGACATTAAAATGCAATACACTATAGCGATAATGCATTGCATTTTAAAATCAATCTGAATATTGTCTGTTATAGTCCCCTTGTGGGACTATTAAGTGGTAAAAAAAAGTAAAAAAATACACATTTATTAACCCCTTCGCACCCAGTGCCGTACTTTAAAGATGGCGCCCGCTCCCGAGCAGAGCGGGCGCCATAGCCGCGGGTGGCCTGCTGATTCCTACAGCAAACACCCGCGGCTGATGTTCACAACCAGCAGTAATGCCGATCACGGACATTTAACCCCTCGGATGCCATGGTCAATCCTGACCATGACATCCAAGCGCGTCAAACACCAGAAGCTCTCGCTTCTGGTGTTGCTCCGGCTCCCCCTTGCGGCGATCGGAGGAGCCGGAGCGTGTATGCAGCAGCCCCCATCTCTCCCATATGTTTGGTATTGCTGCGTCTGTAACAACCCAGACTACAAGACTACACCACCACAGCAGAAATATCATATAAATTACCCCCTACGGTGAACTCCGTAAAAAATAAATAAAAAAAAATATTACAGAATTGCTAATTCATTCTTAGTTAGCCACCGAAAAAACTTTAATCAAAAGCGTAATCTATTCCAAAATGATACCAATGAAAAATACGTCCCTCAAAAATCAAGCCCTCACACAACTCCATAGAAAGAAAAATAAAAAAAAAGTTATGTGTCTTGGGAAGTGGCAATGCAAAAACATTTTTTTCCTTTAAAAAAAAAAAGGGGTTTATTGCAAAAAAGTAGTAAAACGTAAGAAAAGAATTATACGTATTTGGTATCACTGTAATTGTACTGACCAAGAGAATATAGATATTAAGTTATTTATACCAAAAAATGAACACCGTAAAATTTACAATGCAAAAATGCAGTTAATCAGAAAGTTATGCGTACCCTAAAATGACGCCATTAAAAACTACAACTTTCCCGCAAAAAAACAAGCCCTCATACAGCTATATAGACAGAAAAATAAAAAAGTTATAGCTATTGAAAGGCAAAGTTGAAAAAAGGAAGAAAAACTCTTGGTCAGTAACGCCCAAAACAGGCTGGTCACTAAGGGGTCCTGAGGATAGGTCATCAATATATATAACTCGGAAAACCCCTTTAAGGATATGTACAAGATATTTAAACAAAGAAAAATCACGTAATTCAGTTGAACATCTGATGCCAATATGGGACCAAAATGTTGTGAGTCATGTATTATGTACTGCTCTTAACCCTCCCCCTTAACATGGCTGCTGGCCTTGTAATACAGAAGATAAAAATACATAAATATACACTGTATATATAGGTAAATCACGCCGGAATATGTTACACTACGACATATAACCATAAAACAAATAATATCACTGCAAACATTATAATAACTAGGGATAAGACGGTCCTTATTCCTGACAGTCAACACAAGTGGCCTGAGAAAACCATGACTCTAATATTGTGGTACAGCCTGAGGCATCTCCTAGTGGCCCGCATCCCTTTTGCAGCAGTCAAGGTTACACCACCACAGCAGAAGAGAACTATATTTCCTTCCCATTATCTACTGGTCCTACTGATAATAATGGACAAAGACAATATCTGTCCTTGATGGTCCATTGAGTAAATGTGGTTCCTGCCCAGGCACACCAGCAACTTGGCCCGGTGATAGCAATGCCACCTCCACATTTGCAAGCTGTGATTCCTGCGCCAATGTCCTCCTCTGCCTCCTCATCCTAAACCTTGTCCTCAGTCTCTACTGTAGGCACAGTTCTGAGTGATCCTCCAGCATAACACCTATGCAGAGCACAGTGATATAACACTGTTCTGCACCTGGCCTGCCTGGGCAAATTGAGTGACATCGGGAGGAATTGCTCCATGTCTTCAACAAGAAATCGAATCCTGGCTATCTCCTCGCGAACTGAAGATTGGAACCATGTTCTTCCAATGGGAAGAACATTCTGTCAGCGCTGTATCAAGGAGGGCTGACGCATGCCTCCTGCATGGCACACATCTTTATTTTGGTTGTAAAGCGATGCAATACAACTTGAAAATGGCCAGGAAACTATGCATGCATTTCAGCCACTCTTACACTTCAAAACACGCCTCCTTGAGCTGCAAAGGCAGAAGAGTGTTCCTCAAAATTGCCTCTTATGCAACATTTCCACACATTGGAACTCCACCCTCCACATGTTCAACCGACTATATAAGAAAAGGAAGGCCATGAAAGATTTCTTGATGATGCAGGTGGACAGGAGCACTCCCCTGTGTAACTTCAACATTAGCCTGTGACAGCTTATGCGTGGCACCTGCCGTTTGCTCAGGCCCTTAGAGTAGGCCACTTTATTTGTCAGTCGCCAGGACTACAAGTTGTCATTCCACTCCTACACGTCCTGAAGCAGATGCTGATAAATCTGGCTGGACAGGGGACAGGAGATGTGGCACCTACATCTCATGGCCACCTTAGCCTTGTGGGTGCTAAACTAGTGTAGGAGGAGAATGACAACGAGGAAGAGGACATTTATGCACAAGCAATGTATACAGAAATAGGTGGTCTATCTGCACACGTGTCAGAAAAGGTGCAGGGGGAGCATAAGAAGCTAGAGGGCAACGAGGAAGACCAGGCAGATGACCCCGACAGACCATGGCAATATGCAGCGGAGATGGAGGTAGGGAGTCCCTCCAATTCCCTTGTGCAAATGGCTAGATGCAAGCTGAATTGCTTGTGTAGTGAGAGCTGCATTATCACTATTTGGCAGAGGGATGACTACTGGCTCTGCACTATGTTAGACCCTCAATACAGGGCCAAAATGGGGGCCTTTTCATACCTGCTGAAAGGGAGGATAAACTCAACTACTATTGAGATATTTCTTGTAGTCAGTTGGTTGCTGCTTATGTGCGCCATCACACATCCAAATGAAGGTCTGACCGGGGGGCCCTCTGCATTCACGCTCCACTGCATGACTGTTGGAGGGGGGTGTCATGAGCAGCACTAGCTCTGTCAGCAGTAAATTTAGTCTCCAGTCTCTGATGAGCACTTTTCTCCACCAACCTGCTGAAGAAACCAGCCAGCAGCGGCAGGACATGGAGCAGAACCTCAACCAGCAGGTGGTGGCATGCTTGGGCTACACTCTGTCACCCTATATCGAAGATCCCCTGGACTACTGGGCAGCCAAACTTGAATTGTGCCCGTAACTCGCTGAGTTTGCCCTGAACAAGCTTTCCTACCCAGCCAGTAGTGTGGCTTTAGAGCAGATGTTTAGTATGGCTGGGGCATAGTTACCCCAAAGAGAACTCGTTTTACAACACAAAATATTGAAAGACTAACTTTGTTAAAGATGAATCAAGCGTGGATTAGCCAGGATTTCCACATGACAGTGCCTTAAGCTAGTGTATTAACACCAAAACATTATGAAAAATGGCTCGTTACAACTGGCCACATGCTTCACTATTCTGATGCTGCCATCTGCTTTATGCCACACACCTGCTTCCTCTGGTAGAATCTTCTCCTACTGTAACCATCTAGTGCTTTTACTGCCACTGCTGTTACCCCTCACCTCACTACTCTATGACTGGGCCACTATTATGACTCCTCATGCTGTTGCCACCCTCACCTCTGGGTCACTGTGTTGACTCCTCTCACTGTTGTCACCTTCGCCACTCTGTGATGGGGCCACTAGTGTCTGTGTTTGGCCTTGTTGGCATCACAGTTTATTTTGCCATTCTCCTGATCCAGCAGGAGATCTGAAAAATAAAAACCACATCGGATCCTGTATTTGGAGTTTCCATAAGACCTCTCTCGTGGTTAGTGTTTTGCATGAAGATTTGCTCGTGATTTGGATGCCAAATGCAGGAGTGGGTCCAAAACACAGAAGACATGCAAATACTTCCTTCACGTGTCATCTCTGTTTTGGGGCCACTCCTGTTTTTTTTGGCCTTACCAATACTTATCAACTGGACGAATACTGACCTTGTGAAGGCGGATGCTGAAAAGACAGGATGTATTTTTTGTTGGGCTGTTCTTCTGATGGATCAGAAGAAGGGAAAAATAAACAGTGACATCAACACAAACTTACTGCTCACACCCACTCCCCTCATGGGGCCACTACTTATATCAGGGGAAGCCACTGCTTTTGGGCTCGAACTCAGAAGAGGCCCATCAGGGATCAGGACTGAAAAATTTTATTGTTAGGGCCCCCTCAACAGTATTATACAATGATATTATATATAGTGACACTGTAGGTAACGAATAGAATGGCTGTCTGGTCTGGTGTTGACTGTCCACAGGAGTAGGGGTTGCACGGAAGAAGGGGTTGTGAGGACGTTTCTGTGGAGTAGCTTCGTTCAAAGATTTGCCGTGGGGCCCAATAATTTCTAGTTATGCCACTAACTTGTATCAGTGTGTTACACAGCAGCTTCTCCAGCAATCTACATGGAAACAGGAGACAGTATTAAATGAGACGGCTCTTTCACTTTACAGTGGAGTTTGAGTGGGTGACACAATAGTTTATCTATCAACCCATGTGGACACCCCAACAAAAGTGAGTTGAGACTGCTCTTTCCTAATTTGGTAGTTCTCTAGCAATCTACAGTGCCTTGCGAAAGTATTTGGCCCCCTGGAACTTTTCAACCTTTTGCCACATTTCAGGCTTCAAACAAAAAGATATAACATTTTAATTTTTTGGTGAAGAATCAACAACAAGTGGGTCACAATTGTGAAGTGGAACGAAATTTATTGGATCATTTAAACTTTTTTGTAATAATAAAACTGAAAAGTGGGTCGTGCAAAATTATTCGGCCCCCTTGCATTAATACTTTGTTGCGCCACCTTTGCTGCGATTACAGCTGCAAGTCGCTTGGGGTATGTCTCTGTCAGTTTTGCACATCTAGAGACTGAAATTCTTGCCCCTTCTTTCTTGCAAAACAGCTCGAGCTCTTTGAGGTTGGATGGAGAGCGTTTGTGAACAGCAGTTTTCAGCTCTTTCCACATATTCTCAATTGGATTCAGGTCTGGACTTTGACTTGGCCATTCTAAGACCTGGATACGTTTAATTTTGAACCATTCCATTGTATATTTTGCTTTATGTTTGGGATCATTGTCTTGTTGGAAAATAAATCTCTGTCCTAGTCTCAGGTCTTTTGCAGACTCCAACAGGTTTTCATCCAGAATGGTCCTGTATTTGGCTCCATCCATCTTCCCATCAATTTTAACCATCTTCCCTGTCCCTGCTGATGAAAAGCAGGCCCAAACCATGATGCTACCACCACCATGTTTGACAGTGGGGAAGGTGTGTTCAGGGTGATGAGCTGTGTTGCTTTTACACCAAACATATCGTTTTGCATTGTTTCCAAAAAGTTGGATTGTGGTTTCATCTGACCAGAGCACCTTCTTCCACATGTTTGGTGTGTCTTCCAGGTGGCTTGTGGCAAACTGTAAACGAGACTATTTATGGATATCTTTGAGAAATGGCTTTCTTCTTGCCACTCTTCCATAAAGGCCAGATTTGTGAAGTGGTCGACTGATTGTTGTCCTATGGACAGACTCTCCCACCTCAGCTGTAGATCTCTGCAGTTCATCCAGAGTGATCATAGGCTGCATCTCTGATCAGTCTTCTCCTTGTTTGAGATAAAAGTTTAGAGGGACGGCCGGGTCTTGGTAGATTTGCAGTGGCCTGATACTCCTTCCATTTCAATATGATCGTTTGCACAGTTCTCCTTGAAAGCTTGGGAAATCTTTTGGTATCCAAATCCGGCTTTAAACTTCTCCACAACAGTATCACAGACCTGCCTGGTGTGTTCCTTGGTCTTCATGATGCTCTCTGTGCTTTAAACAGAACCCTGAGACTATCACAGACCAGGTGCATTTATACGGAGACTTGATTACACACAGGTGGATTCTATTTATCTTCATCAGTCATTTAGGACAACATTGGATCATTCAGAGATCCTCCATGAACTTCTGAAGTGAGTTTTCTGAACTGAAAGTAAATGGGCCGAATACTTTTGCACGCCCAACTTTTCAGTTTTATTATTACAAAAAAAGTTTAAATGATCCAATAAATTTCGTTCCACTTCACAATTCTGACCCACTTGTTTGTTGATTCTTCACCAAAAATGTAAAATGTTATGTCTTTTTGTTTGAAGCCTGAAATGCGGCAAAAGGTTAAAAAGTTCCAGGGTGCCGAATACTTTCGTAAGGCACTGTATGTGGAAACAGGAGATAGTGTAAAAAGAGATGGCTCTATAGTAGAATCTTGGGCCACTGCACGGTTAAATACATTATACCTGCTGCAAATATTGGCCTGTAAGGCTGAGTTCATACTTCGGTTATTTGGCCAGTTAATTTCAGCAGTTACTGTATGGTGAGCAAAAATCAGGAGCCAATCCTACTCTCACAAAAGGTCATAAAATCATGAAAAGATCTGCCCCAGTTCTGTGTTTTGGAACCATAACTGACCAAATAAGGGACATGTGAACTGAGCCTAATAGAGAAGCATTTCAATGCGCACATGCATATACTGTATGTGACCTGCCTGTCATACTGACTCACAGTAAGTGTTTCACTACCAGAAAGGACTAGCTATGCATGTTGCTGCAATGCACAGTACACCAATGATGTACACCAACATGCACTCTCCCTATAGGTGGGGATATAGCTGATTTAAAATGCTTTGTGACAAATTAATTTTGAAAAAAGCAATTCTTTTTTGAAAATTCGTTGAAGCATCCAAATCAAATTTTTGAAAACTTTGATCATCTCTAGTGTCCAGTGCAAAAACGGTAGGCTTTTATAGTTTTTGTTTAAATATAGAAATCGAAAATTAAAAATAACATCACCAAAAATTATTTAAAAAACTTGTTTAATATAAAAACGAGATTTGAAGAATAGGTCATTTTCTGATGGCACATTCCCTTTAAGAAAGAAATTTCACATCATACACATTAACTACAATCATTCAAAATCAGTTTCTCATAATTACTATTTATACATATTTTTTGGCCAAAGTTGCACGAGACTTTGGTGAATGACTTCGGTATTCTTACCTGCATATTTAAAAACATTTTAAAAAAGGAATCTGAAGTCAGCTTTAGTACCAAGGTACTAGCCAGTACTCGCCAAAGCTCCATTTGCTGAAGCCTAGTCATAATGGCCAAACAGTTCCATATTTTTATCATCAATCCAAAGGAAATATCTTCAAAAAGTAACATGTTTGTTGCCACGTGCAGTTTCAAACTGTAACCTAGATTTTTTTTTTTACAGATTTGGAGCATTCGGCTACTCCTTTCTGAATGCCAGATGTTCTTGCATTGAGTTGTGTTTTTCATAACAAAGTATGTTCATCTCCATTTTTGTGTTTTTGACTGCAATGCAGTCTGTGGGAGGTTCGTTATGTTTCTATGGAAGGCACCATAGGAACATAGCTGTGGCAGGACTCAGATCATTCAGAGGGCCAGAGGCAACCAACATCAACCAAATGGCTCCTTCAATCTTGGTGTGAAGGAGCCATTTGGGTCTTGGGAGCACAGCACTCCAATAATTTAACCTACCAGAGACTGTGGTTACAATAAAAAATGCTATCTAAGGGATTAAATGGCTATGATCTGCAGTATGCCTTCAGGTGTCTGCTGAGTAAGGCCTCATGCACACGAACGTATTTTGTTTCCGTGTCCGTTCCGTTTTTTTGCGGATAGGATGCGGACCCATTCATTTCAATGGGTCAGCAAAAAATGCGGACAGCACACCATGTGCTATCCGCATCAGTATGTCCGTTCCGTAGCCCCGCAAAAAAAAATAGAACATGTCCTATTCTTGTCCGTTTTGCGGACAAGGATAGGCATTGTTACAATGGATCCGCAAAAAAAAAAACGGAAACACGGATGCCATACGGATGTCATCCGTTTTTTTTTGCGGATCCGCAATTTGCGGACCGCAAAACACATACGGTCGTGTGCATGTAGCCTAAAACAACACAAACCTGGTGGCTAGGGCACCAGCTCAACAGTTGGGCAGGCACCATGGACTTCCACTGAACATATAAGGCGCTCATCCTTAAGGGGCTAGGAGAAGGGATGCATCACCTCATTTAATGGTATGAAGGCTGTGTGGTTCCATGGTGTTTAAACTTGAATTAATGGTTAAAAACATGAACATGGTAACTTCAGGCATTTGGAAATTGCTGAAAGATATGTGGTGTTTCACAATTTCTTTCTGATATATTGACATATTTCTTTTGATTTTTCCCTTGTCAAGCAAAAAGATAAGCAAGGCTTGAGTGTAGGCCTTGAAATACTTCCACAGGTACATGCCCAATTTACTCAAATTATGTCAGTTAACCTATCTGAAGCTTCTAAACCCATGACAGTTTTCTGGAATATTCCAAGCTATTAACCCCATCCCAACATCTGACATACATGTATGCTGGACGTTAAAGGTGGCACCTGCTCAGGAGCTGAATGGGCACCATAGCCTCCAGGTATAGTACCTGCTGTTTGACAAAAGATACCAATTATTGAGTTTTAACATCTCAGATCACCCCGTCAATTACAGCCACAACACCTGAGTGGTCAAATACTGAGAGCGAGCTTGGTGTTAGAACAGTTCCCTCAGGCAAGATTGCGGGAGCCATTTAGTTGCTATGCTAACCTTGGGCCTTCTGAAGACTTTGTGGTCTGCCATAACAAAGTTCCTATCAGGGCTTGATGGGAAGGTAGTGATTCTTTGATAGACTGCATTAGTAAAGCATTGCAGTGTATGGGAGAAGCAATCAGATGATTGCAGGTAAAGTCGTTAAAAAAAGTTTTACATTTATTTTTATAAAAATATAAAAAAAATAATCATATAAATTCAAATCACCCCTTGTTGTAAATAAAAGTAAATACACAATAAAAATAATATACATTATTATTATTGTCACATCATAAAACATCCAAACTATTAATCTATAAAAGTATTTATCTCATACAATGAATGGAGTAAAACAGACAAAAAAAATCAAAATGGCTGATTCATGATTTTTGGTCAGATCACCCTGCAAAAAATGAGTCCTCACACAGCTCTGTAGACATACATATAAAAAAAAAGTAATGGGGGTCAGAATATGGCAATGCAAAGAAAAAATATATTTATTCTCAAAATATTTTTTTAATTATTAAAGCATAGGAAAAACTATAAAAAATGTATCATTGTACATAAAATGTATCATTGTACATGAAAAAAATGGAAAATCGCTGAGTCAGTAAGGGTTTAAGAGTCAACTTTTATGTAAACTTCTGAGCCACTGACAATTCATGACAAAATAAAACCTGATATAAATCATTGTCTCTAGCATTGTACTGACATTTCACATTCTTGAAATATAGTACTTATCCTAACTGACATAAGAGAGGGAGCATTTACCAGGATTAAGTGTCATGAATTTTGAAAAAAAAAAAGTTTAAATGAATATGTTCAAGGTTTGTGTAAACTCTTGTAGAATTCTACTACATTTTTCACAAATCGAACAGCATCCCAGTTACAACATAATGAAGCGAATTAAAAAAACTTGAAAACATGCCAACTGATAAATCATTATAAGCAACGGAGAAACTACGGATAATTGAATTATCGTTACAGTTTAGTTGCTTAATAAACTTCAATACATAACTGTGAATTCTACCTATTAACTATAAATTATGACTTGGAAATCGGCAATTAAGCCATTTACGGTGTATGTCTAATATTAAACTTTTGAGCTACTTAGGAGCTAAACCAAAACAATGAGGGCAAGTATTTTGGTGAAAATCTTATGTAGGAAATCATACATCTCTTGTTTCAACTTAACAACATATATTTTATTACACAAACATACAAAAGGCATTCATCAACATATAATAGAGTTATTGGACATTTATATTTATGAGTGAGCGTGTTTGAGTCCGCTTCGATGCTTGTTTGAGTTTACGTGTTGGAAATGTACTTGCCCGAGAAAGGGCACAGTCCAGATATGACTAAATCTGATTGTTCATGCGGTGAGTATCTATTTGCTGATGAGTAGAGATGAGCGAGCACTAAAATGCTCGGGTGCTCGTTATTCGAGTCGAACTTTTCCCGATGCTCGTTTCGAATAATGAACCCCATTGAAGTCAATGGGAGACTCGAGCATTTTTTGCAGGGGACCAAGGCTCTGCCTAGGGAAGGCTGGGTGAAAACCTGGAAACCTCAGAAAATGATGGAAACACCACGGAAATGGACAGGAAACAGCAGGGGCAGCATGCATGGATGCCTCTGAGGCTGCTTAATCCCACCATTACCCCAAATTCTCCTAGTGGGGCATGTGTAGTATCGATTCTTCTCAGTTTAAAATCGTATACGTCCCCTATCTTGGGACCATATATTTCAGGGATTTTTCGAACACAGAAAAGGAAAAAGAGCTTGCTCTGGCCAGGGGAGTGTCTTTCCTACTGCAGCTAAGGGGACGTGTCCATGCTCTGCCTATCACAGGTCAGGAGGCAATTAAAAGAAGAACCAAAAAAAAATCAGTACAATATCTAATAAGTCCCCTATCCGGGTAAATTGTTTGGAGCGAGGGCCTGTAGGTGGGGGGCAGGCTGGGGGGAAGGAGGTTTCACTAGAAGAGCCAGAGGAGTGCCCCCTGGGCTAGCGTGTGTGATGGTGACAACAGCCGGATGGATTTGGAAAAACCTTAGCATCAACTGGTACGGTATGTATTCTTCTGAGTTTAATACCGCTATACGGCACCTATCTTGGGACCATATATTTCATGGATTTTTCGAACACGGAAAAGGAAAAAGAGCTTGCTCTGGCCAGGGGAGTGTCTTTCCTACTGCAGCTAAGGGGACGTGTCCATGCTCTGCCTATCACAGGTCAGGAGGCAAATAAAAGAAGAACCCAAAAAAAAATCAGTACAATATCTAATACGTCCCCTATCCGGATAAATTGTTTGGAGAGAGGGCCTGTAGGTGGGGGGCAGGCTGGGGGGAAAGAGGTTTCGCTGGAAGAGCCAGAGGAGTGCCCCCTGGGCTAGCGTGTGTGGTGGTGACAACAGCCGGATGGATTTGGAAAAACTTTAGCATCAACCGGTACGGTATGTATTCTTCTGAGTTTAATACCGTATACGGTACCTATCCGGAAAAATAGTTTGGAGAGAGAGAAAGAGAGGAAAAAGACGTGCAGTATGGAGCAATTACACGGAAACTATTAGATTAGGCAGACGTGGTCTGCTTAATTGCAACCCAGACAAATGAGAGAAAGAGAGGAAAATGACGTATTTTTAAAAGTGACGTTCAGTATAGATCAGGGGTGCACAACGTTTTCTGGGTGGGGGCCACATTGTCCGACTGAACCAACATCAAGGGCCGAAAATAAAATTTAAAAGGGTATTACCAACTGAAATACTGTATTTATGGCAGATTGAACACACAGTGTATACCATTAATGTCTAGTTACAGTTCCAGGAGTCCCATCTAATGGGAGAAAAACATGAAAAATGCATGTGAGCAGCCACAAAACATGGACATACATGTCTGTTACCAGATGGATGGGGCCACACAGAATGGTATCAAGGGCCGCATGTGGCCCCCGAGCCGCAGGTTGTGCACCCCTGGTATAGATCGAGTGTGGTATGTGTTCTATGTATACTACTCAGTTTAATACCGTATATGGCAGCTATCCGGAAAAATAGTTTGGACAGAGAGAAAGATAGGAAAAAGACGTAAATTGTTTGGAGAGAGGGCCTGTCAGTGGGGGGGGGCAGGCTGGGGGGAAGGAAGTTGAGCTGTAAGAGCCAGAGGAGTGCCCCCTGGGCTAGCGTGTGTGGTGGTGACAACAGCCGGATGTAGTTAGAATGACGACGCAGGACCCCAACTTAAAAATTTAGCATCAACTGGTACAATTGTCAATTATGAGCTCGATCAAGTGTGGCATGACTTTTTAGATGGAGATTGCATGTGGTCACGTACTCCCTGGAACCCCATAGTCACCCCTTCTCTGATGTGCTACCCCAGAACATTCTCTGTCCCAATTCGCAAGACCTTTTGCAGTCTCCGTGTGCTGACAGTGGGGATTTACCAGTGTTGTCTGAGGAGGTGGTGGACAATGGCGAGACACAGGTGTCGGGGTCTGAGGTAGTTGTATGGGAAGCAAGTTACAGTGGGGACTCCTTGGGGGGACTTTCTCATGATGGGACAGATTCAACTTGGGTGTATCAGGCACAGGATCAGATCAATTTTTTTTTTTTTGTGTTTATTTAACTTTTATTTAGCACAAATAACCACAGAGATATTTATTCGTTATCTTCGCTGCGCTGTCTAGCGTTGGGGTTCGTCACTTTGATGGCGAGCTGTGCCGCTCTCTCCACAATGGTCTTTAGGTTCTTTGAGGAGACGTTGTGGGCGATTTCTGCACAGAAGGACTTGTTGCTCATCAACAGAACCTCAAGCTCCTTGACATTGTGGACCAGGAATTTGTGGAACCCTGTGGGCAGCATGTGTTTGGTCTTCTTGTTGCTACCGTACCCAATGTTGGGCAATATAGATACACAGATGATATTATTTTTCACACCTATCCCAAAAAAAAATTTTACGCAGTTTGCGCAAATAAAACTGGAAACTGGAACTGGAGAGAGGGCCTGTAGGTGGACCTCCGGAAAAATTGTTTGGAGAGAGGGCCTGTAGGTGGACCTCCGGAAAAATTGTGGTAAAAGAGTGCCAGTTGGACCTCTAAAAAATGGCGTTTTTTTAGTCAGCGTTAGGCAAAGACGACATGGAGGAGGAGGAGTAGGAGGAGTAGAGAAGAGGAATCGGATTCATAAGTAATGTTAATCTTTAGCTGCTTTCCCCCGGAGGAGATTTGAATTCCGGTGAAATCCAGGCTTTGTTCATTTTAATAAGCGTCAGCCTGTCAGCGCTAACAGTTGACAGGCGTGTACGCTTATCGGTGATGACGCCACCAGCTGCACTGAATACCCTCTCTGACAGCACGCTAGCGGAAGGGCAGGCCAGCACCTCCAAGGCGTACAGCGCCAGTTCAGGCCACGTGTCCAGCTTTGAAACCCAGTAGTTGTATGGAGCAGAGTGATCGCTACGGACGTTGGTATGGTCAGCTAGGTACTCCCTCACCATCTTTCTGTACAGCTCCCCCCTACTCTGCCTAGACTGGGGACAGGTGACAGTGTCTTGCTGGGGTGACATAAAACTAGCAAAGGCCTTGGAGAGCGTTCCACTGCCAGTGCTGGACAAGCTGCCTGCTTGGCTCCTCTCCCCCGCTACTTGGCCCACAGAACCATGCCCTCTGCCGCTAGCGGCGTCAGATGGGAAGGATTGTTTCAGCTTGTGCACCAGGGCCTGTTGATATCTATTCACTCTCATACTCCTTTCCTCTGCAGGGATGAGAGTGGAAAGGTTCTGCTTGTACCGTGGGTCCAGGAGAGTGAACACCCAGTAATCGGTGTTTGAAAAAATTCTTCTAACGCGAGGGTCACGGGATAGGCAGCCTAACATGAAGTCTGCCATGTGCGCCAGAGTCCCAACACGCAAGAATTCCCTCTCCTCACTGGTCTGACTCTCCATTTCCTCCTCCTCCTCCTCCTCCATGTCCTCCTCTTCAGCCCATACACGCTCAAGAGTTAAGGACTGAGCACTGGTACCCTCTACTGTCTCGCCGACATTCTCCTCCTCTTCCTCCTCATCCTCATCCCCCTCCTCCGATACGCGCTGAGAAACAGACCGGAGGGTGCTCTGGCTATCAAGCGACGTATCTTCCTCCACCGTCTCTTGTGACAAGCGCAAAGCATCCGACTTGATGATGAGCAGTGAGTTTTTCAACAGGCAAAGCAGCGGGATGGTGAGGCTGATAATGGCGGCATCGCCGCTGACCATCTGTGTTGACTCCTCAAAGTTTCTCAACACCTGGCAGATATCAGACATCCACGTCCACTCCTCATTGTAGACTTGAGGAATCTGACAGACCTGACTACCAGTTCTGGTGGAAGTTGACATCTGGCAGTCTACAATCGTTCTGCGCTGCTGGTAAACTCTGGATAACATGTTTAATGTCGAATTCCATCTCGTGGGCACGTCGCACAACAGTCGGTGAGCGGGCAGTTGTAGGCAGCGCTGCGCTGCCCCGAGAGTGGCAGCATCTGTGGTCGACTTGCGGAAATGCGCACAGATGCGGCGCACCTTGGTGAGCAAATCAGACAGATTGGGGTATGTCTTGAGGAACCGCTGAACTATTAGATTGAACACGTGGGCCAGGCATGGCACATGTGTCAGTCTGCCGAGTTGCAGAGCCGCCACCAGGTTACGCCCGTTGTCACACACAACCATGCCTGGCTTGAGGTTCAGCGGTGCCAGCCACAGATCGGTCTGCGCCGTGATGCCCTGTAACAGCTCTTGGGCGGTGTGCCTTTTGTCACCTAAGCTCAGCAGTTTGAGCACCGCCTGCTGGCGCTTACCCACGGCACTGCTGCTGTGTCTAGAGCTACCGACTAAAGGCGCCGTGCCCACGGATGGTAATTCGGAGGAGGAGGAGGGGTCAGATGAGGAGGCATAGTACGTCTGAAAGACCATGACCGAGGTAGGCCCCGCAATCCTCGGTGTGGGCAGTACACGAGCGGCACCAGGGTCAGTCCCGGTCCCAGCCTCCACCAATTTAACCCAATGTGCTGTCAGTGAGATGTAGTGTCCCTGCCCGGCAGCACTTGTCCACGTGTCCGTGGTTAGGTGGACCTTCTCAGAAACAGCGTTGGTCAGGGCACGGAGGATGTTCTCTTACACGTGCTGGTGTAGGGCTGGACGGCACATCGGGAAAAATAGTGGCGGCTGGGGACCGAATACCGAGGGGCAGCCACCGCCATAAGATTGCGAAAGGCCTCGGTCTCTACCTGCCTATAGGGCAGCATCTCCAGGCTCAGCAATTTGGAGATGTGGACGTTGAGGGCTTAGGCATGTAGGTGGGTGGAACTGTATTTCCTCTTGCGCTCCAGCGTCTGCTGTAAAGACAGCTGAACGCTGCGCTGGGACACATTGGTGGACACTGTGGAGGATCGTGGAGGCGAAGGAGTGGTTTTCCGGCGGGAGGCGCTCGTGCCGGGGTCCTGGGCAGGGGGTTGACTAGCAGAGGCAGCGAGTGACACAGGGGAAGGAGCAGTGGTGTGACCCGCAGAAGGTGGTGAACGGCCTTGGTTCCATTGAGTGGGGTGTTTAGCACTCATATGCCTGCGCATGCTGGTGGTGGTTACGCTAGTAGTGGTGGCACCCCTGCTGATCCTGGTGTGGCACAGGTTGCACACCACAGTCCGTCGGTCATCCTCACTTTCTTTAAAGAACCTCCAGACTTGCGAACATCTAGGCCTCGCCACGGGAGCTTCACTATGTGAAACAGTTGCTGCTGATGGACCAGCTCTGGCCCTGCTTCTCCCTCTGGCCACACCACTGACTCTTCCAACCTGTTCTGGTGCAGCACTCGCCTCCACCTCAGAAGCACTGTCTTCACTCGGCTTATCAACCCAGCTTGGGTCAGTCACCTTGTCATCTTCCGATTCCTCAGTCTGCTCCCCCCTCGGACTTCCTGCCCTGACAACAACTTCACCACTGTCTGATCATCGTCCGACACCTCTTTACAAACTTCTTTCACTAACTCAACATTGTCATCATCATCATCATCACCCACAGACTGCGACAGTTGGAAAACTTGGTCATCGGGAACGAGGTCAGCAGCAACCTGAGAAGTGGTTTGTGACTCTGGTGAAGGGTCCAGAAAACAGTTCCTGAGAGTATGCCGGATCGCATTCCAAATTTTCCTGGGAGGGGGCAGACTGGGGGGGAAGGAGGTTGAGGTGGAGGAGCCATAGGAGTGCTCCCTTGGGTAACGTGGGTGGACTGCGTGGAAGACTGACTGGTGGACAAATTACTTGAAGCATTGTCCGCAATCCACGACATCAGCTGCTCGCACTGTTGTGGTTTCAACAGTCCTCTACCACGTGTCCCTGTAAGTTGAGACATGAAGCTAGGGAGTGTAGCTCTGCGGCGTTCCCCTGCTCCCTCATGTAGGTACTGTCTCACCCTGCCCAGGACCACGGCCTCTGCCCCCTGCAGTAATTGAATGCCCACGCCCACGTCCTCGACCCTTAGCCCTGGGGTTCAACATTTTCTGTATATAAGTGTATTATTTAAAAAAAATAAAAAATAAATGGGCCTGCTGTACTGAAACCCACAAACTTGTTCAGTCTGGTTTAATTAAGTGACGTACAGAAAGTGTCACCTGGACAGAAAATACGGATTGGAGTGAGTGTACTGAACTGTGACACACAGAATGGTTCCACGCAGCTGTGTGAAATGGATTTGTATCACTGTGCTAAAACAACTAAAAAACTATTTTTTTATATATTTTTTTTGGAGTTTTGTTTTTTTGGGAACGTGACGTGCAGAAACTATTGTAGAGCTAACTGACACCCTATTGACGGTGGCTATTTTGACTGCGACCCAGACAAATGTCGCACAGAGATTTTTGGGATCAAGCTATATACGTGACAGGCAGCAAAAGACTTGGTTGTATTAAGTGACGTACAGAAAGTGTCACCTGGACAGAAAATACGGATTGGAGTGAGTGTACTGAACTGTGACACACAGAATGGTTCCACACTGCTGTGTGAAATGGATTTGTATCACTGAGCTAAAACAACAAAAAAAAAAAGGGGGTTATATATGGCGATAGCTGCATTACTAGTGCCAGACAGTCAGCCAAGCCAGGAGACAAAAAAAAATGTCTTGTAGCCCTTAGAAGGGCTGTTGGGTTCTTTGTGGGTGATTCCTTCCTAACAGAGAACTAAATGCAGGCCCTAACACTCTCCCTGAAACGCAGCAGCTCTATCCCTAACGACATCCAGACAGCATCTGAGCCGAGCACCGCGGCCAGTCACTAGTATATTCGAGGATCACCTGATCAGGCCAGCCAACCCCTGCTATCGACATGTAAGGGCCCCACGTGATGCTGGGTGTACCGCAGAGTCTCCTGGCTTGTGATTGGCTGAGTTTATAGGCGCCAAAAATGCACGATGCGGAAATTGCCATTTCCTCCAGAATGGCGAGATACTCGACGAGTATGCTCACTCATCTCTAGTAAAAATCACCTTCTTTCAGCTGCAGGGGTAGGGGGAGGGTGACTTTCTCCCGGCAGCTCATTGCTCAGACTGCACAGTGCTACTGCTGAGAGTGAGCTGTTCAAAAGGACATCCCTGTATCCATTTAGGCCCTGCGCATGACAGAGGACCGGGAGTCTGAAAGCCAGACTGTCCAGCCTAAAACAAGACCTCTGGCCACCCTAGGGGCAGGCTGATGTTAGGGTGGCCAGATGTTTGGCTTTAGGCTGGACAGTCCAGTTTTCTGGCTACCTGTTCTCTGTACGACGCAGTGCCTGGACAGACACAGGGATGTCCACCCTTTCAGTAGCTCACACTCAGACAGCTTCTCCTCCGTGTCTTCAAGGAGCCAGAAGGGTGTGGCCTCATGTTTAGTGGTATGTCTTCATGGGAACTGGGGGCGCTGTTTAACGTTTGGGGGAATGGCCGGTGAGGTCCGGCTTCCTGGGGTAAAAACAGTGGCCACTCTAGCTGCTGTGGCGGTCACAGTTAAAGGGGTGGGCTGCTGTAGAGGTCACTATTAAAGGGGCGGGCTGCTGTAGAGGTCACTATTAAAGGGGTGCGCAGCTGTAGAGTTCACTGTTAAAGGGGCAGGCTGCTGTAGAGGTCACTGTTAAAGGGGCGGGCAGCTGTAGAGTTCACTGTTAAAGGGGCGGGCAGCTGTAGAGGTCACTGTTAAAGGGGCGGGCTGCTGTAGAGGTCACTGTTAAAGGGGTGCACAGCTGTAGAGGTCACTGTTAAAGGGGCAGACTGCTGTAGAGGTCACTGTTAAAAGGGTGCACAGCTGTAGAGGTCACTGTTAAAGGGGCGGGCAGCTGTAGAGGTCACTGTTAAAGGGGCGGCCTGCTGTAAAAGTCACTGTTAAAAGTTACGGGCTGCTGTAGCGGTCACTGTTAAAGGGGCGGGTCGCTGTAGAGGTCACTGTTAAATGGGCGGGCTACTGTAGAGGTCACTGTTAAATGGGCGGGCTACTGTAGAGGTCACTGTTAAAGGGGCGGGCTGCTGTAGAGGTCACTGTTAAAGGGGCGTGCACTGTAGAGGTCACTCTCGATATCTTTTAACGACACACACACACACACAAACAGTAAATGAAATAAATTAAATATACCCGGGCGAAGCCGGGTCCTTCAGCTAGTCAGATATAAAAGAGGGTAATGTCTTAGTGGTTAAAGCAGAAAAAGATGTATTAAGGCAATTGTCAACGCAATAATCACCCCAATCCACAATCTTTCTAGTATGCCAATCGATGGTTGGATTGTGTTTACTTAACCACTGTAAACCCAGAACCAAAGGAGCAGAAAGACCTTCCAACACAAAACACGAAATAATTTCCTGATGAAATTCACCCACTCTTAATCTGATATCATGCACCATCTGAGACCAACTCTTCTGAGATAGAGGTGCAGAATCAATAGCAAACACAGAAATCTTCTTCTCTAATGCACTTGGAGATAATCCATGCATACAGACAAACTGAGCATCGATCAGGTTCACCCCTGCCCCGCTGTCGATAAACACGTCAACTCTTACAACCTTTGACTCTAGCGCCACCTCAGCAGTCAGGAGAAAACGGGTACTACAGTATGAAAACAAATGCACCACCCACCCCTCCAAGAGTGAGATTTAATGCCCCCTTTCCTTTTTCTCTTTTAGAGAATGAATACATGGACATGTGTTGATAAAGTGTCCTTTCTGTCCGCAGAAAAAAACACACTCCCTTTTTATTCCCAGAATGCTTAAATGTGGAAGCAGGAGTAGCTCCCCCTAGCTGCATAGGTTCATCTCCAGACATCAACCCAGGAGTATCTTCACCCAAAGTCTCATAGGAAGACAATACACTATGTGATAGTACGTCCTGAGAGCAGGGGCTCCTACATCTCTCTCTCAGGCATCTATCCATGCGTACAGCAAGAGTCATGGCAGCTTCCAAAGACACCGGAGTTTCATGAAAGGCCAGAGCGTCCTTTAGCCTTTCAGATAATCCTTGACAAAACTGACTACGGAGAGCCGGATCGTTCCATTCGGTATCCGTAGCCCACCTCCGAAACTCAGAGCAATAGATTTCAACAGAATCCTCACCCTTACGAAGTTCACGTAGCTTGGTCTCGGCCAGGGAGATGCGATCTGGGTCATCATAGAAAAATTCAAAGGCCCATGACTGTGCATCCCCCTTGAGCAACGAGATCACCACACCAGCTCTCTGTTCCTCATTACCAGAAGAATGAGGACGCAGCCTAAAGTACAATTTGCACGCCTCCCTGAACAAAATGAAGTTATCACGTCCCCCAGAGAATCTATCAGGAAGAGCGACTTTAGGCTCCAGACAGGCCTGGCAACCACCACCCCAAGACCAACAGCCTGTGGTCTCTGGGTGACGGTCGAGCGGAGGTCAGCGACCTCAAAAAAGAGACCCTGTAGCTGTCCTGCCAGTGCAGTAATCTGGTCCATGTCTGCACAAAAATGGACAAAATGACAATTTTGGGTGGTTTATAATGTCACGCTCTGGTGTGGGGGGATATTCCACATCAAGCGCAGGAGGAAGAGGGGGGAAGGAAATGGGATTAGGCCTGGAACTAGTGAAGGCAGGTGGTCACCTCCTATCGAAACCCTGACACCAGTCCTGGCTTACCAACAGTATGAACAGGCCAAAAAGGTAGGCGAGTTCATACGCTGGAAACCTGGGACCCTAAGGCCCCATTCACACGACCGTATGAATGGGGCCGTATCTATCCGCAAAATTGCGGGAATAGATGCGGCCCCATTCACCTCTATGGGGCCGGGAGCCGCGGCACGGAGCTAACATTTGAAGCATGTCCTATACTTGTCCGTATGCATGGACAAGTATAGGCATTTCCAATGGGGCCGCACGGCGTGTGTTCCGAGCACTGCGGAACACACGTTGGGTGGCCCCCGTATATTAACTGCGGACCCGGAAATATACGGTCGTGTGAATGGGACCTAACTGTCCCTGAAGGACCCTGAAGCCAGTGACAGTAATGAGACATACCGTTCCTCCACCAACCTGGACAAACAGTAGTCTCCCCTCAGGCCCAAACACCAAAACACTGGGAAGATATACAGTACAGACCAAAAGTTTGGACACACCTTCTCATTCAAAGAGTTTTCTGTATTTTCATGATTATGAAAATTGTAGATTCACACTGAAGGCATCGAAACTATGAATTAACACATGTGGAATTATATACTTAACAAAAAAGTGTGAAACAACTGAAAATATGTCTTATATTCTAGGTTCTTCAAACTAGCCACCTTTTGCTTTGATTACTGCTTTGCACACTCTTGGCATTCTCTTGATGAGCTTCAAGAGGTAGTCACCTGAAATGGTATTCCAACAGTCTTGAAGGAGTTCCCAGAGATGCTTAGCACTTGTTGGCCCTTTTGCCCTCACTCTGCGGTCCAGCTCACCCCAAACCATCTCAATTGGGTTCAGGTCTGGTGACTGTGGAGGCCAGGTCCTCTGGCGTATCACCCAATCACTCTCCTTGGTCAAATAGCCCTTACACAGCCTGGAGGTGTTGATAAATTAATGATGGTCCAACTAAATGCAAACCGGATGGAATAGCATGCCGCTGCAAGATGCTGTGGTAGCCATGCTGGTTCAGTATGCCTTCAATTTTTGAATAAATCCCCAACAGTGTCACCAGCAAAGCACCCCACACCATCACAGCTCCTCCTCCATGCTTCACGGTGGGTACCAGGCATGTAGAGTCCATCCGTTCACCTTTTCTGCGTCGCACAAAGACATGGTGGTTGGAACCAAAGATCTCAAATTTGGACTCATCAGACCAAAGCACAGATTTCCACTGGTCTAATGTCCATTCCTTGTGTTCTTTAGCCCAAACAAGTCTCTTCTGCTTGTTGCCTGTCCTTAGCAGTGGTTTCCTAGCAGCTATTTTACCATGAAGGCCTGCTGCACACAGTCTCCTCTTAACAGTTGTTTTAGAGATGTGTCTGCTGCTAGAACTCTGTGTGGCATTGACCTGGTCTCTAATCTGAGCTGCTGTTAACCTGCGATTTCTGAGGCTGGTGACTCGGATGAACTTATCCTCCGCAGCAGAGGTGACTCTTGGTATTCCTTTCCTGGGGCGGTCCTCATGTGAGCCAGTTTCTTTGTAGCGCTTGATGGTTTTTGCGACTGCACTTGGGGACACTTTCAAAGTTTTCCCAATTTTTCGGACTGACTGACCTTCATTTCTTAAAGTAATGATGGCCACTCGTTTTCTTTACTTAGCTGCTTTTTTTCCCCATAATACAAATTCTAACAGTCTATTCAGTAGGACTATCAGCTGTGTATCCACCTGACTTCTGCCCAACACAACTCATGGTCCCAACCCCATTTATAAGGCAAGAAATCCCACTTATTAAACCTGACAGGGCACACCTGTGAAGTGAAAACCATTTCAGGTAACTACCTCTTGAAGCTCATCAAGAGAATGCCAAGAGTGTGCAAAGCAGTAATCAAAGCAAAAGGTGGCTACTTTGAAGAACCTAGAATATAAGACATATTTTCAGTTGTTTCATACTTTTTTGTTCAGTATATAATTCCACATGTGTTAATTCATAGTTTTGATGCCTTCAGCGTGAATCTACAAAATACAGAAAACTCTTTGAATGAGAAGGTGTGTCCAAACTTTTGGTCTGTACTGTACACAAATAAACGAAAGGGAAGGAAGACACTTAGCTTTCCTGAAGATTGTGGCAGCAATGGGATCTTCACTGAGAAACAAAACGACCACAGACACCACAGAAAGTATAAACCGCACAGCATGGTGAGAGAACCAACACTAAATAGACAAATATAATTACAAAGATACCTACACCTGAAGGGGGAGGGTGTGGTGAATGTCAGCAACAACAAAACAATCAAAGGAGAACCTATCAGCTTAACCCATGAGTTGCCAATATGACAGACCTCCTGATACCTGTCACAGGAATGTCTGTGACAATATCCAATCAGGGGAGCAAATCCTGCACATGTGATCCGTTGCTAA
>ONZH01027579.1:0-71739 GCA_900303285.1 Rhinella marina
AGGAAGAAGAGGGCACTGGGAGTTCCACCACCGCAGCGAGCATGGCCTACAAGAGGCAGGAGCGTCCTCTGATGAGCTTCAGGAGCAGCTCGAGCGAGGAGGACTTCAGGTCCCTCATATGAGGAACCCAACTACTGGCAGTGTCAAGGACACTGGAGGAGGACCTATAGGAGCCACACCATGGACTGCACCTGACGGGTGAGATGCTAGTTGGCAGTTGTTTTTGTTTAGTTTCTGTTGCCCCTGTTTGACTCTCACCGAGATGGGCATGGCTGTCAGGACTCCCCCCATTCTGCAGAAATTTCCCTATTGCGCCGAAGTGCACCTATTTTCCTTTTAACCTCCTTCTCAGGTTATTTGGGAGCCCCCTTTTCCAAAAAGGTTCTCTATTTGCTGCTATTCTCTATTATCCATGTGGATTATACATTACCTGTTTGGATTACAATTTAACCTCACGTGGATTACAATTGAATTTTGGAATACTGTATGTGTTCCAGACAGTGTTTTATCATGCCAACTAGGATCCATAAGGAGAGACTCAAACATATATCTGAGCCTTTTATGCTTGCAAATGTGAAATTGATTGCACTAAAATGTGTGCATACTTATGTCTTTGCTGTATTTTAGCTACACTGTTTTTAATGGTTCAGCACTTTAGCCCATTGTGTGTATTCTTTTTCTGGTACTGCAATGTGTCCTATTATGCACTTATTGTATGGTGTTTTTAGTAAATTATTCACTTATTGATAGCTAGCAGCAGTCAGCACCTTATTTTTCTAGTTCATTCTACAAACTTAAAGGGAACCTGTCATCACCTTTATGCTACCCATACTAACAGCAGAATAAAGTACAGACAGGTGAGTTGATTTCAGGAGTCTGTCATTTATAAGTTAAAAGTAAGTGGTTGCCGAGAACCAACATCACAAACATTGCAGGTTAGGCCTGGAAAAGAGTCAAATCTTCATGAGAAGAGTCATGGTTATTCATGAATTCCTGTTTTCCCTGCCTACCTGATGATGACTGACAGGCTTCTACATAGTTTTCTCCTTTTCTCTCTAGGAGAGAACTGCCAATCATCAGCAGATAGGCAGGAGAGCAGGAGATTGGGAATAACCATGACTCTTCTCAGGTAGATTTGACTCTTTTTAAGGCCTGGGATGCAATTTTTGTGATGTTGGTTCTCAGCAACCACTCACCTTTAGCTCAAGAGAGACACACTGCTGAAATCAGCATTTCTGTCACTATTTTATGCTGCCCTCAGTACAGTCAGCAAAAAATTGATGACAGGTTCCCTTTAAGACATCTTGAAACACAGCACAATAGTGAATGGAATTTTTAGCAAATGAGATAATCTTTTCCATTTCAGAGATGAAAATCCAGATAAATTGGCACTTATTGATATAACCAACAAAATTAGGGAATCCATATTTATGACGACAGTTTCCATAATAAATTAACAAGGGAACAATTATATCCTACAGAGGTGATCCAGCCTTCTAAGTCCAACAAGAGTAATTAGGATGGACCATGGCCAAGTTAATTAAAACTGAAAACTTTATTGTGGTTGCAAAAACAATTTAGCACAATGTGGAGAACACATGCCAAATACGCCATTGAAATGCATTCAATTTAAAACAGTTTACAGAATGTAGACCTGTCAAAAGCTAGAGCAGACATGCCAGGAAATTATCAAAAAGTCCACAATGTGTACAAAAAAAATTGACCCCAACCTTCGTTTTGAAGAGACCAGAGGCCTTACATAGGCCACAAAAATATATAAGTAGAACTTGAATGTACATTTTTATGTAAAAATCTCAATATGTGTGCACTGATTTTATATACTGTTCAATATCCTATTTACTCTCCTGATGAACTAACGTCTGGCTTGTTTCTGGATTAACCCAGTGGCTGTTGGTCCTGCTTATATTGACTCTTCTGGTAACTGATGTTGGCCTGGATTAGCCTCTTATTTACTGCACTGACTGTGTCTGTCTCTCTGCGTTTTGACCCAGCTTGCTTACTTATTTTTGTAACTCTCTGGCCATTCTGGAAGGTCTGCCACTAGTGTGCCAGCACCAGTTTTCTGTTACCAACTCCACATACATACAAAGTCCACCTGGCCTCGCAACAGGTTCTGGTGAAGAACCTAGTGGTAGCCTTAGGTTCCTACTAGAGATGAGCGAATTTCATATTTTGAAATTCGTTCACGCTTCGTTTACTGGTAAAAGGTGAATTGCGTTATGGATTCCGTTACCATGGACCATAACGCAATTCTAAGATGGAATGCATAACGGAATGCCTTTAGAAGTATTCCATTATTCATTCCGTCATAATAGAAGTCTATGGGCTGCAAAACGGATCCATCCCGTTTCCGTTATGCAGGAGAGGACTCCCCTGCATAACTGAAACAGAATGAAGCCATTCCGTTTTAGAATTGCGTTATAGTCCGTGGTAACGGAATCCATAACGCAATCAAGCTTTTACTGGTAATCGAAGCGTGAACGAATTTCATAACCTGAAATTCGCTCATCTCTAGTTCCTACCACCCCGAGTGGTTTTGGAAGACTGGTTGCATTTGTGGGGTTCATTGTCTGTGTCTAGATGGTGACCCTAGTACTTACTAACAATTTATAAATTTCATATGCCTTGCAACTGATAAAGCTCCAAATCTACATACAGTAGATCTAGTGTTAAATGATACAATTCTGCCTGCCTGCAGTCACCACTAGAGGGAGCTTAACAGCTTTTTTCATAAACGGTATTCAATAAGCACCAAAACTCTCTCTAGTGGAGGCTGGCAGCAGAATTTTAGCATTTAACTCAATGTCTAATCAGCACAGAATCTTTGGCTGTAAAACATTATTTTAAAATGTAGAAATTCATTTTTTTCTCATTTAACCCTTTTCATTTTTTGCATTTTTGTTTTTCACTCCCTGCATTCCAAAAGCCATATTTTTTTTTTCATTTTTCCATTCATGTAGCTGTATGAAGGCTTGCTTTTGTGGAACATGTTGTACTTTGTAATGACACCATTTAATATTCCATATAATATACTGGAATTTTGAAAAAAAATATTATTAATGGGGCCAAAACTGGAAAAAATGTGACTGCTCCACAGTTTTATGGGTTTTTGTTCTTATGGTGTTCATTGTGCTGTAAAAGTAACATTGCCTTTTATTTGCTTGTCAGTACGATTATAGTAATACCAAGCATATAGTTTTTTGTTATGTTTTTCCCCTTCCAAACTCTGTGGGTTTCAATTTTTTTTTTTACCCTCTGCCTTCCTGGAGCAATTACATTTTTATTTTTCCAGTCACATAGCCTTAATGGCTTGCTTTTTTAGGGAAAAGCTGTGTTTTCTAATGGCACCATTTAAAACTGCATATGATGTAGTGGGAAGCTGAGGAAAAAATTCTAAATGGGGTGGAATTGGGAAAAAAAACTATAGTTATATGAGTTTGGCTTTTATGGTGTTCCTTATGCAGTAAAACTGATATGCTAACTTTATTTGCAGGGTGATCTGAAGTTTTTATTGACAGCATTTTGGAGTGTGTATGACTTTTTGATAACTTTTGATTCATTTTTGGGGGGAGGTGAACTGACCCTAAAAAAGCAAATTGGCCATTCTGGTTTTATTTTATGTTACTAGTTATTATTTTAATAGTTTTGGCATTTTGGGACATGGCAATCCTAATGATAGTTATTTTTTATTGTTTATTTTAAAGGGGTTGTCCGAGTTATGAAAAAAAAATATAGCACTGTAAATCTGATGGGCAGCAATATATAACTAAGTTAAGCAAGTTTTAGGCAAAAAAAATCCATATTTCCTAATTTCCCTAGTTCTCTTCTGGTCTTTGTTTACATGCAATAACAACAATCTCAGCCCCTCCCCCTTCTCTGCAAAGGGAATGAATACAAGTGCTGAGTGACATGTCTGCCTGCTGGAATACTCAGCAGCATGTTGTGTGTGTAGGACTACAAGTCCCAGCTGTACAATGACACTGCCGATACATACAGGAATTTCTCCCTACCTGTTCTTGTACAATACAGTTCCTCTATAGCTCCTTGCCCAGCATTTGTCTCCTCTCACTGCTGCAGCTACTATTTGTTGTAAAGCCTTGAGCCCTCAGTGTGTTCTGGCTGAAGGGGTTAATGTTTTATCTTAAGGAATCCAGGGAGAGAGCAGATAGCAGGAGCCCGGCAAAGAAAGGGGGCGTGGCCAGTGACGTCTTATCTGAACTCTGAGGCTTGTGCACGAAACATCACAGACCAGGGAGATAAGGTGACCTCACAGGTCATGTGACCCTCAGTCAACTCTGAGAAATCAGCAGCTTTAGAAACACAAAGTATATGGGAAAGTTGTTATGCCTGACAAGTTAGAAACATATAAAGAACAAAAAAATAACTCGGACAACACCTTTAAGGGTAAAATTAGAACTTCAAACTTTTTTATGCATTTATTTTTTATTACCATCTTTAAAGGCCTGACATCCATGTTTTAGGTAGATACTAATAACATTTTAGAAATATGATATTAGTCTTTAGGGGGAGTCAGTGTTTACACCTCTGGATACTATGGCCTCTGATTATCTACAGTATTTGGGCATTATTTTTGGAGCAAATTCCTATGTACTGTAACTATAACTAGGCTACATTTATAGTTTGGAGTGATTTGGTAGTAAGAAATAAGAGCCCGCGGATATGCTCATAGAACTGCTCCATGCTACCAAATGTAAAAAAATGCAACCACATCATTTTCCACAGTAAGAATTATGGTGGATAATAAAACCTTGCAAAGTTATAATGCAAATAAATGCTCATCCTGTAACATTTGGAAATGTTCTGAGATACTTTTACAGTTTTTCATCTTAAATACACACATAAATAACAGTGCCACTGGTGGCAATATAATTCAGGGCCTATGTATCTGCAATGCATTGATAAATTTACCCCATTATTTTTAACAATAAGCATGGCATAGAAAGTTATATATTTAAAACGTCTGACAACCAGTGTGACTGACACCGGAGGTTATATTAAGAAAAAGGAGAAGTGATTAGCAGCAAGTCAATTGGAACAAAATGTAATAAAAGCAACATATATCTAAAGATGAAAAGCTATAAAAATATTAAAAGCTACAAAAATAGAACCGAATTCACATACACTTTAGCAACTTAAAAGGGGTTGCCCAGGACTTTAAAGGGGTTATCAGTTAATTAATATTGATGACCTAGCAAAGCGCTTCCCTGAAACAGATGATCGGCGGGGATGCCGGGAGTCAGAACCCTACGGATAGGGGATCAATACTAAAATCCCAGAAAACCCCCTTAAAAAGGTTTTATCTGCCAATGTACGTGTATTATCAGTAATTCCCTAATAAATTTGCTTATCCCAATAGGTCCCACTTAGTGATGAGCGAATTTGACCTGTTACGTACAAACATAACTCATTCATCATATTATCATTACTGGGTGTGAGAGACTGTTAAAGGCTAAGTACACCTTTGGGGGCAATTTTTTATCATTGCATTATACTTATTTTGACCTAAAAAATCACTTTTTCAATTGGTCTCTATTAACAATATGGAATCCTTTTTTGTGTCCAGAGCTGAGAAGCTGTACTAGCTGCCTGTGAATTTTTTCTCAGTTCCGTCATCTGAGGAGCAGACGGACAGCTTATCTCTGCTCTCTCACACCATAAACACTCATTATAGCTCAATCCTTACCTTGCTGATAAAAAAGTGGCTTAAATAAGTGTTTCTGACCTCTCAGTTGTTTACAGATAAGGGTAATTAGATGACCTGCACAAAGTGAAAGTGAAAGTACCAGCCATCCAACTAGACAAACAGTTAACCCTTTGTGACTGAACAGCTCAATATTTTTAATAAAGACCAATTGAAAATATGATTTTTAGCCCAAAATAAGTTAAATACAATCATAAAAATAGACTCCAAAGTTGTACATAGCCTTTAAAATGTATTGTTTCCAATGAGGCCATATTAAGATGGTTGCTGGTCTCGAAAGAACATCTAAATCTTGCGCATGCATTGTTACTGTGAGTAGCGGTGCATACACTAATACACTGACGAGCAAAAGGGTGACAATGTTTTAAACTTTTGACTTTCAGGCTCCATATCTCACCATTCACTGCAGCTTCAAACGTGAGACTTCCACTATTTTATAGACACTTATCTTGGCTATCTCATACATAAATTGGACTTGCAACTATCTAGCATATGATTACTTATGCAGATTCTTGTCATGTAACTGCATTTTAATTTTAATTATTTTGTTAGCATTTTGTAAATCCACCTTTGGCTTTCAAACAAAATTTCCCCCAAAAAAGTTTAAAACATTGTTACCCTTTTGCTCATCAGGATATATTTCATTACGAATCCGAACTCAGGGTTCAGATTTGTAATTAAGTATATTTGCACGTACACCACTAGATTAAGATGTTCTTGTGAGACTGGCTTCTTCTTAATATGCCCTCATCAGAAACAATACAGTGCCTTGCAAAAGTATTCGGCCCCCTTGAACTTTTCAACCTTTTGCCACATTTCAGGCTTCAAACAAAAAGATATAACATTTTAAATTTTTAGTGAAGAATCAACAACAAGTTGGTCACAATTGTGAAGTGGAACGAAATTTATTGGATCATTTACACTTTTTTTGTAATAATAAAACTGAAAAGTTGGGCGTGCAAAATTATTCGGCCCCCTTGCTTGGAGTATGTCTCTATCAGTTTTGCACATCTAGAGACTGAAATTCTTGCCCATTCTTCCTTGCAAAACAGCTTGAGCTCTTTGAGGTTGGATGGAGAGCGTTTGTGAACAGCAGTTTTCAGCTCTTTCCACATATTCACAATTGGATTCAGGTCTGGACTTTGACTTGGCCATTCTAAGACCTGGATACGTTTATTTTTGAACCATTCCATTGTAGATTTTCTTTATGTTTGGGATCATTGTCTTGTTGGAAGATAAATCTCCATCCTAGTCTCAGGTCTTTTGCAGACTCCAACAGGTTTTCATCCAGAATGGTCCTGTATTTGGCTCCATCCATCTTCCCATCAATTTTACCCATCTTCCCTGTCGATGAAAAGCAGGCCCAAACCATGATGCTGCCACCACCATGTTTGACAGTGGGGATGGTGTGTTCAGGGTGATGAGCTGTGTTGCTTTTACACCAAACATATCGTTTTGCATTGTTTCCAAAAAGTTGGATTTTGGTTTCATCTGACCAGAGCACCTTCTTCCACATGTTTGGTGTGTCTCCCAGGTGGCTTGTGGCAAACTGTAAACGAGAATTTTTATGGATATCTTTGAGAAATGGCTTTCTTCTTGCCGCTCTTCCATAAAGGCCAGATTTGTGAAGTGTTCGACTGATTGTTGTCCTATGGACAGACTCTCCCACCTTAGCTGTAGATCTCTGCAGTTCATCCAGAGTGATCATGGGCCTCTTGGCTGCATCTCTGATCAGTCTTCTCCTTGTTTGAGATGAAAGTTTAGAGGGACAGCCGGGTCTTGGTAGATTTGCAGTGGTCTGATACTCCTTCCATATCAATATGATCGCTTGCACTTTGCTCCTTGGGATGTTTAAAGCTTGGGAAATCTTTTGGTATCCAAATCCGGCTTTAAACTTCTCCACAACAGTATCATGGACCTGCCTGGTGTGTTCCTTGGTCTTCATGATGCAGAACCCTGAGACTATCACAGAGCAGGTGCATTTATATGGAGACTTGATTACACACAGGTGGATTCTATTTCTCTTCATCAGTCATTTAGGACAACATTGGATCATTCAGAGATCCTCAATCAACTTCTGGAGTGAGTTTTCTGAACTGAAAGTAAATAGGCCGAATAATTTTGCACGCCCAACTTTTCAGTTTTATTATTACAAAAAAGGTTTAAATGATCCAATAAATTTCGTTCCACTTCACAATTGTGACCCACTTGTTGTTGATTCTTCACCAAAAATTTTAAAATGTTATATCTTTTTGTTTGAAGCCTGAAATGTGGCAAAAGGTTGAAAAAGTTCCAGGGGGCCAAATACTTTCACAAGGCACTGTACATGCTAACGGCACATTAAAGACAGTCCCTTGGCCACAGTAAAGATAATATTTTGAAAGTCCTGTAGCAGGACAAACGTGATTCGCTCATCACTAGTCCTACGACAAAATCTGTTAAGCTGGGTTCATCTGGATTTTTTTTTTTTTATAATTTCAATTAATTTTGAATTCACTTCTGCAGGAAAATCTGTCTCAAATGTCCTCCAAAAAACTCTATGTGAACCTCCCTTAGGCTACGATCACATCTCTGGAATGTAAATCCGGTAGTCTGTTCCAGCAAAGAAATAAAAGCCAGTTTACTGCCTGGCAAATACTAATGCATGCAGTGGTATTTGCCTGGCATAAAGCTGGCATTTATGCTGGACACCCGCTGGATCCCTGTTGGATCCCATTAAAGTCAATGGAAGCCCAGTGGTGCCGGCAGAGTGCGTGGCGGTTCCCAACTATGCCAGATAGGGTAACTTTGATAGTCTTTTACTATGCTGGAACAGACTACCAGATTTACTTTCCTGAGATTTGAATGTAGCCTAACAGAGCCCCCACCTACCAGGTGGCATTTGTAATACCTGTGTGTTATGATGTATTGCAGCCTTTGGCCCTGTTATTGCTGCTTGTACTGCACACAGCTATGGAGGCTTTGTAATAAATATAAGACTTTAGACTGAAAAGTCCGTAGGTATTTCATGTGACAAATTTAAAGGGCATCTGTCAGCAGATTTGCACCTATGACACTGGCTGACCTGTTACATGTGCACTTGGCAGCTGAAGACATCTGTGTGCAACATTCTTAAATTTGTCACAAAAAACAAGTGTAACCCATGAATGACACTCCACAAAAAAAAAAATAAAAAGCAAAAAGTCACATAATAATGACCCCTTCACAGTAGACAGTCCAAGGCTACTTTTACACTTGCGTTGTTACTTCCGGTATTGAGATCCGCCAGAGGACCTCAATGCCAAAATTAAACAGATCCATTTAGATTTTGTACATCAGGATGCATCCGTTCCATTAGGATGCGGTTGTGGGACATCAAAATAAAAAAAATGGATCCATCACTTAATACATTGAAATTCAATGGGTGACGGATCTGGTTTTATTAGGCTAAAAAAAAAACCGGATCCGTCACCATTGACTTACATTGTTTTCAGTGCCGGATCATTTTTTTGTTCAGTTTTTATGACCGAACACAAAACCACAGCTTGCAGCAAATTTGTGTCCGGTCACAAAACGGAATGCTGACAGAACGGAAGATATCCTGATGTCTGAATGGATCTCTTTCTATTTAGAATGCATGAGGACTAAACGGACTGCTGGATCTCATTACCGAAAAACAACAATGCAAGTGTGAAAATAGCCTAAAAATGTGCCAGATTTATCACAGTGGCTAATATCGGATGATAAATCTGGTGCATCTTTAGACTGTCTGTATTCACATGCAATTTTCTGCTCTTTTTATCTCTTTTAATTTTTTGGAGTGTTTGTCATGGGTTCGGCTTTTTTTTTTGCGTAACAAATTTTCAAATGTTGCCTGCAATTTGTTACACTTTACTGAATGAAATACCTATGAATTCTTCAGTCTAAAGTCTAATCGTATTTAAATGTAAATGTAAACTGCAGGCATGGCACAAAACACACTATAAATGACGCAAAAATTTGGTTCCAGTGACAAAACAGGCAAGCTCCTTCCTCTCCCCCTAAGTTTATATCACCTACTGCAGGCATGGCCAACCTGCGGCTCTCCAGCTGTTGTAAAACTACAACGCCCACCATACCCCGCTGTAGTATGATAGCTGTAGGCAGTCTGGGCATGATGGGAGTTGTAGTTTTGCAACAGCTGGAGAGTCTCAGGTTGGCCATCCCTGAGTCCTACTGGCTTATTTTGTGCAAAACTAGGGTGCACAATATTTCTCATTAAGCCCCACCCCTCTTATTAAGCCACACCCATTTCACACTAACCTGATTGCTGGGCGTGGCAGAAAAAGTGTCAAAAACCCTTAATAAATGTGGGTGTGTCAGAATCTCTACAGGCAGTTTTCTCTATGGCTGTCCACTCATTTTAATGGGAACTTGAAAAAACATTGCAAACAATTCATTGTTACAAAAATCTGCATATTTTACAGGAAGACTAAACATTGACATATAGAATATTTTTATGGAAATGAATTCATGCATAATAATATGTTAATAAATGACTGCACATAGACAATAGACTACACACAATCCCACATTAACCTCACTGCCTTTATGTTCATTTACAGAGGCTTTTGAACTTTTAGAGACAATTAATCTCAGGAATAGTTTGGGTCTAATTATTCTGCAAGGCTGGTTAATGTTCCCTCTTGGCCGTTGTTTTGGGCTGAGATCTATAATCTTCTGCCTTTCATTGCAAGTTGGGAGCTTTTTATCCAGACTTTAAAACTTCAATCATTATAAATGTATTGGTTATTATATTTGTTACAAAAACTATGACTCCACTACTGCATAGTCTTCTTCTTTACCAACTGGACCCCCATTCATTGACATAAAACACTGGCACCCTGATGCCGTAAGGAGGTGACTATATGGGGACAATATGGAAGCCCTTAGAAAAGTTTTTAAAAAAAAGAATGGCTGCCACAGTGCCACAGTGTAAAAAATAATATTATAATAATATAAAACACGATAATGCTCTTTCTAAAATGACAAACATAAAACATTTCCTTTAACAACCAATCTTTCCTTAAAGGGGTTATATCACTTCAGCAAATGGCATTTATCATGTAGAGAAAGTTAATACAAGGCACTTACTAATGTATTATGATTGTCCATATTGCCTCCTTTGCTGGCTGGATTCATTTTTCCATCACATTATACACTGCTTGTTTCAATTGTTATGACCACCCTGCAATCCATCAGCGGTGATCGTGCTTGCACAATATAGAAAAGAAGCACTGGCTTCACTGGTGGTCAGGATCATGGAAGCACAGATAGCCCAGCACATTTTTCTATAGTGTGCAAACATGGCCATCACTGCTGGATTACGGGGGGGGGTCATAATCCCAGGAAACGAGCAGTGTATAATGTTATGGAAAAATGACTCCAGCCAGCAAAGGAAGTAATATGGAGAATCACAATACATTAGTGTCTTGTATTAACTTTCTCTATATGATAAATGCTATTTGCAGAAATTAAAGGGAACCTGTCATCTCCAAAACACCCCATGAACTAGAGTAAGCAGTGTATAGTGTAAGTGACGTTGAGTCCGCTTATGTAATTTTTATCTTCATACTCACTTCCATTACGATGTTATGCTCCCACAAACCTGCAGTAAAATGCACTTAGTGGACTCCAGTGCTCACTCACATAATGGAGAGGACTCATAGAAGAGTCCACTGAGTGCATTTTACTGCAGGTTTGTGGGAGCACAGCGTCGGAATGGAAGTGAGTATGAAGATAAAACTTACATATTCGGATTCAGCATCACTTACACTATACACCGCTTACTCTAGTTCAGGGGGTGTTTCGGAGATGACAGGCTCCCTTTAAGTTTTCCGAAGGGTTTTACTGTAGGTCATCCATATCTGATCGGTGGTGGTGCGATACCAGGGATCCTCACCGTTCAGGTGTTTGAGAAAGGACCAGCGCCATGTGGCTGAGCCACTATACTATGTACGGCGCTGTGTTTGGTGAGCTGAGAGAACACCATGGCACGACTGCAAACATTGTTGCCTTTGCAAACAGCTGATCAGCAGGGGTCCCAAGTGTCAGACCCTGACCAATTGGATCCTAATGACCTATCCAGAGGATAGGTCATCAGTTAAAAAATCTAGGAAAAACCCCTATAAATCTGCCTCATTATTTCTTTTTCTTTTTAGCAAAAGTCATACTAAAAGTTACTCATACATGTCTTGATGTATTTCTACTACTACTACAAAAAAAAGGGAAGATGTGGAAAGAGCCAGGCAATATGAAATCCAAGTTAAAGGGGTTGTCCCACTTCAGCAAATTAATGGCTCATTCCCAGGGTTTCCAGAGGCCATGAATTTGTCCTATAGTGTATCAGTACTACCATATAGATAGTTAATCCATTGTCAGTTTACTGCCACTGCACTAGGAAGGGAAGATGTTATCTGAAGGATAATCCTTGTCATAATAGTAGGTGTAGAATTGGGATAACAGTTTGACAGCTCTGTTGTTCTCTTGATAGACCTAGATTAAGAAGTCCACAGAAGAGCATTGCATTGATTGGTGTAATGTGTAATGTGTGATTGTCACGGGGGGGAACAAGGGATAGTGAGCCCTGTACTGAACCCCACCACTTTCCCTTCCTACTTACAGTAGAAGCCCTAGGCGGCAACACCTTAACTTCGCAGCGGTCCCTATACTACGTAAGTGCACAGGGAGAGAAAGGGGAACACGGGGAGAGACAAACACAGACGGTACAAACACAATACTAGAATAGTAACCAAGCCAGGTCAAACACAGGAGGTCACGTCAAATACCAAGGGTCAAGCGAGAGAATAGTCAAAGTCCAAGTCCAAATCTGAAATACCAAAATAATCCAATACAGCAAAAGGTCAAGCAAGCACTGAACAAAGGAGAACCAATCACAGGCAACCTGTGGCAACAGGCTGCCTGTTTAAATAACCCTCCTAATTTGCATAATGAGCGCCGGCCGAGCGTGACCAGCGCTCAAATATGCCACATGACCTTATACACCAAAATAAACCATCAATATATAAAAATAGCCCCCGTTGCTTCCTGCGTCCTCGAGCGCTTGGGAGACCGGCGCCGCAACAGAGGGGAAGCGCGCCACCGGCTCCCCGTTACAGTGATGCTCTAGCTTAGTCACTACATTAGGACTTTTTCTGGTCACAGTGATGGTCTGACTGCTGAGAAAGTTAAGCTACACTGTTCAAAGTGTTAGTTCTAGCATTGACAGCAGGAAGCTGCTGAGCACTGGGTTGCCATGTGTCGGATCCCCACTGATCTGATATTGATGACCTATCACCAGTATTTGTAGCCGGAACAAAAACAATTTAATATATGCTACGTTTTTTTTATATGGAAATGTCCATTTTTTGCTCCACTTTTTGATTCACGATGGCATTGTATGAAGAATCTCATAAACACTCTTACAGTATACCTGGGGCATGTTACCATGTCAGTAAAGAGAAGTATTGGAGGATTACTTTAGTCATAGCAGTGGCTGTGATTTATACGTTTATTGTTATTTTTGCATTTTCCTCTTCAATAGAAATTTAAAAGATCTGGAAGAGCTTGCTGGAAATTAAATGGACCATCATTATAGTTCCAATAGAAGCTGACACACCATCTCCATAGGAACAAAAATGTCAAGCTATAAAGCAGTGTATGCATCGGTCCAGTATCATATGTCTTGCTCCAATATTGCAAGGATTAGGCATTATGGTAATTGGGTAAAGGACTCTAATGAAAGCAGTAATAGGTGGTGGCTATATGATATAACTGTAGAGAGGGCATTATGTGCCCTTATGCATCACTAACTTGAAGATCTTGAGGGCCTCCAATGTGAATCTCTGTTATATGTGGTTGCTATGTGGGTCCAGGTGATGTATTGTGGATCCCAACCAACCTAATCCAGCTCTAACTACAATGGGGGACTGGCCATGTATCTTTATGTACCCTGCCGGCAGCCACACATTCCCTCCTGAGTTCAATTATATCGTCATTCTCAGTTGAATACTGCGACAGGGCACTGAAGTCAATTAGTCCCTGCCCCTCTGTTCACTATCATAGGCTTCAGGAGAAGGAAAGTCATCATCATGGTCGCCTGCGCCAAGAAGAGGCGTCTCATGCCACAGGCCATAAGGGTCCTATGGCCTGTACTTCAGAAGTCAGGTGAGTATTAGATTCTTTTTTTTTTTAACTTGGGCATTATAGGTAGTATTATGGAAGGTACTATAGGGGGTATATAGGTCCCCTATACTGGGGAACTACAGAAGGCATTATGCGGGGAACCATAGGGGCATTACTCACTAGGGACAGTTTTAATACTGGAGCGCTATAGGGTGCAATAATGGGGATAATTTTCATACTAGGGCACTATAGGGGGCATAACTAGGGGCACTTGGGCTATTTTAATACAGGGAGCAATCTAGAAGATTATTACTGGGGGTACTATCAGGGAATTTTTTATACTGGGGAAACTACAGGGCTCATTATTGATGGAGGCATTATACGGGTCATTATTATTACTAGGGTTTACTATAAGGGCATTATTACTGGTTGTACAATAAGAGGCTATTATTATTGCTGGAGGCACCCTAGTTGGCATTGTTAATACTGAGGGCACTATAGGGGCCTTATTATTACTAGAAGCATTTTAGGGGTGCACAATAGAGGGCATTACTATTGCTGGAGGCACTATGGGGAATTATTATTACCAGGCAGCATTTTTAGTAAGGGCAAATAAGGGGGTATTATTATTGCTGGAGGTATTATAGGGCATACTATTAATACTGAGAACACTATAGGTACATTGTTATTGCTAGAAGCATTATAGGGGGATTATTAGTACTGGGGAAATGCTATAAAGTAGTGCATGCATTGGTCCAATAAAGTTCCTGTTAATTCTTAGTATCAGATGGTTTGACATGGAGACTATGGTGATTCTAAAATTAAAGTCTCCTTGAACAGCCTCTCTTTCCATGCTATCCCAAGGCTTACTACTTCTGGGTGGGCTGTGGCGCTCTCATAGTAGATGCAGCCTTAAATGATAGCACATGTCAGAATCTCTCCGAGTGCTAAAAATACCCAAAATGTTCAAAAACGAAAAATCAATTTGCAGTGCAACAAAAATACAATGTAAATCAGCAATTGCTGATTGAATCCACTTTAATGCCAATGTCTTTTCGCTACCTGCTGCTTTGTGGAAGTGGCTCCTCGGGAGTCAAAATCCAAATTTTTAACAAACCCTTTTAACAAGAGAATATAGCCATGCCAAATACCCATCATAGATAGCTGTTTCGAGGTGCATGACCCTCATCAGTAAGGAGTAGGATTCTGGCTGGTTGAGTGTGATGTCTTGGATGAAGCTGAAGTAGGGTACTGGCTTTTCTTAAAGGGGTATTCCTATCACCTACAATGGGGGCATATCGCTAGGATATGCCTCCATTGTCTGATAGGTGTGGGAATTGTCTGATAGGAAAACGGAGCAGGGAGAGCTGTGGCTGGAGGACTCAGTATTTCCAAGCGCTGCTCCCATAGAAGTGAATGGGAGTGTACCACACATGCTCGGCCCCTGCTCCCATTCATTTCTATGGGGCAGACGGAACTAGCCAAGC
Organism: Rhinella marina; assembly: GCA_900303285.1. Lineage (NCBI taxonomy): Eukaryota > Metazoa > Chordata > Amphibia > Anura > Bufonidae > Rhinella > Rhinella marina. The sequence goes on from ONZH01027579.1 coordinate 15,373, forward strand.
CAGCAGTGCTATTTTCGGCGGCTCCATTGAAATGAATGGAGGGCAGCTGCACATGCACAGTGCGCCCTTCATTCATTTCCCCGCTCCTTTCTCATTGTAGGTGCAGGTCCCAGAGGGGGGACTCCACCTTTCAGACAATGGGGGCATATCCTAGCAATATGCCCCCATTGTCTATGATGGGACAACCCCTTTAAAGAGACCAGCTCAGCCAGCCAGATTCCTACTCCATACTGGGGAGGGGAAAGTACCTGAAACAGCTGCCTATAGATGGATATTTGGCTAGTAGAGATGAGCAAATCTATTCGCCGCTTCGTAGATTCGATACGAATCTTGTAAATTTTTAACACCGAAGCGAATCCGAATATTTTCAGATTCGCTTCGGAAAATTCACCTAAAATCTTTGTACGCATAATATAATTTGCATGCTAATGCTATGCATCTGAGAATTTGTATGCCAATGCGAGCATATTCAGTTAAATAGCGTACTTTTAAGTACTTTTTTACTTTTTTTTAAGGGAATTGTCGCAGAATAACAAATGATTTGTACGCAGCTTCGACCAAATAGCTTCGTATTCATACGAATCCTTTAAAAAATTCGACGAACATTTGGCGAAGCGAATTTTGGATAATTCGCTCATCTCTATTGGCTAGGCTTGAAAGTCCAATTTTGACCTTTCCAGAAGGTGGCACTAGCAGGATGGTTATCTTCTCTTAGGCAATACCTCTTTGCATATTGTTTTCCCTTGGAGCATTGCCAATAAGTCTCTATAAGGACAGCCTGCCTGAGCTACATGCTACTTAGTAAGTGAAATTGGTGGAGCTAGATGCAAGAGGTCCCTTCAAGATGATCTGAGCTCGACAAAACCCATGCAATTTGCTGCAATAGTCAGCCGTGACATCTAAAAACATACTAAAAGCCCAAGGCTATCATTACCGAGTTCATGTTTTAAGGAGAAATAGAGCGTTTTGTATTCCCAAACACTGTATGCAAAGGATCCTCTCTTTGTTTTATGAGTGCAAGATACTGGAGACTCCCAGTCAGATTCTCTGCTATCTTCACGTTCCTCAGCGCACATAGCACCACGTTACCGTGTCTTCGAACTGCATTCAAAACTGCAGACGCTATAACTGTTCAGGGAGGAGGGTCTGAAAGTAAATGCAGCAGATTTACCTATACTCGAGAACACAGACTACTAGTGGGTAAGAAAAACTTTCAAGAAAGAGTGAAGTAGAAAAAAACCTGCAGAAGAAGAATATGTCAATGAATGGAGGCAGTGGCGTAAATAGAGAAGTAAGGGCCTCATAGCAAGGATTAAACCTGGCCCCCCACACAGGACAGAAGGGTTTCTGGCTAAACCCTTTTCAATGACCCTTGGGCCATTTTTCCCACTGCCTCATTTGCTAAACGTTGTTCCTTTAGAGGGTAGAGTCCTGACAAAGTTTTCATCTCCAGTAGAAGAGTAGATGATTCCAACTAAGTCTGGGCCCCCTCTTGCCCTGAGCCCCAAAGCAGTCACATGGTCTGCAGATATGGTAGTTACGCCCCCTGAATGCAGGCAATGAGTGTGTTCATTGGATTTCCCCAGCGACAGACTATAGATTTCCCCAAAAAATCGTGAGTAGGAACCCTCATAGTCCTATCCATTTTTCCTTAGATACTGATGACCTATCCTTAGGATAGGTCATCAGTACCAAATTGCTGGAAGTCTGAAACCCAGCACCCCTACTCCATGCAACTGTTAGTAGTCAGACGAAGAAGCAGAAAGTGTAGTGGCCTTACCAGGGTACTGCATCTCAGCGATCATCCCAACCCCATCCAAAGTATAGTTTCCAGTACTGGCTACTACAAAAAGCTGATCAGCAGGGGTGTGGGGTGTTGTACACCTAGCTATCCAACATTGAGGACCTTTCCTGAAGGTAGATTATCATTATCTAAGTTTTGTAAAACCCCTTTAAGCAGTATCTTTTTTTAGAGATACATTATTGTCCTGAGTTTCATCTGTATTACAGGACCACACAAAATAACACCCATTGAATATTTATTTGTAGATTCACTGTTGTCCGTTCTTCTTATAGACATGCTGACCACTTACTGACCTCAAGTTGCCTTTTGACCCACAGTCAATGTATTTGACCAAAGCTCTCTCTGAAGTCTACCAGGTTCATCCTGGAGACCTGTTCAGAGATAAGCAGAGCCCTGCCTATTAGAAGGTCCTGATAACTGCTGCCATGGGACAGTCAGAAAGTACGACTGACATATCCTGTAACTCTACACAGCAAAAAGAATAAATTATAATACAACAAAAACAGTGGCAGATGCTCCTCAAGGATACATTATTTTTCAGTGTATGATAAAAAGGCTTCATCTTCTGAGAAATGTTAGGACTATCTGCAGAGAGCCAAGATTATCATAAGATGCTATGGGCTGCTTTAAGAAGCTTGTGGTTACTGCTGATGGATGGTTGGGAAGATAAATGGACGGATGGATGCTTGAACTGATTTGATCAGGCTGTATATTAAATACACTATATGGACTTATGAGTAGCATGACCTGATTACAATACAGGTTAGATCTGCTCAAAAATTGAAGAGAACCTGTCATGCTGAATACGCAGTCCAGTCTGCAGGCAGCATGTTATAGAACAGGAGGAGCTGAGTATATTGAAGTTTTGAGGACTTATTTTAGGTTTTGGAGTCCAATGGGTGTTCCTACTAGGTGTACACTTATACAGGAAATTTTGTCATTGATTGAGTACGACCTCCCACTGGACTAAAGCCCAAAATAAACCAAGTTTTAGATCAATAAAATAAAACTAACTAAATGAAATAAAAACTATATATCAATCTGCTCTGCTCCTCCTGCTCTATAACATGTAAAAAGTTCCCTTTATGACTAAAGTACTAACTGACCAGTGAGTAAAGCATGCTGGGAATTTCTTTAAAAAGCACATACAAGGGCACGGCCATTGGGCTGTTGCAGTTTTTCTCAACTCCAGTCCTCAGGGCCCTCCTAACGGTCACATTTTCAGGATATACTTAATATTGAGAAGGTGATATAATTAGTGTCAGTGCACCAGGACTTACCACAGGTATTCATTCTGTGGGATACTCTCAAATCATGACCAGTAGGTGGGTCCTGAGGACTGGAGGTGAGAAACACTGGTCTGTTGGCTGGTTGGTTGGCTGCAGGGCTGTTTGGTTAGTTGAAAAATCACAGAAAATAATGCACTAACACAATAGATGCAACTGTTGTTTGCATCTATTGTGTCAGTGCATTATTTTCTGTGATTTTTCTTTTATAAATGTAGCCATGCACATCCACATATTCATTTATTGTATTGCATATTTTTTTTATTGTTTCTGTGATTATTTTTGACTTGATTGGTTAGCTGCTTGGAGGATTTGTTGGACCATCCTGCAGAGCCCAGCAAAAAACGTATACTTTTTTTTTTTTTTTTTTTACAATAGAACCCTATGGTTGTGGATGCTAGTGTATGGCATCTGTCAGAGGCAAGTGGTGCACGTCACCAGGCGGGCCAACAGAGCCACACTAAATTCACAAGCCTGTGGTATTGGTATTGACAGCGCTCAAATCTGCCTGGCAACTAGAAGTAAAGTTTTATTCTACCAACATGCAATATTTCGGGTACAAACGGGCACACTTGAGAAAAGCTTCTGTAGCCGAAATGTTGCATGATGGTGGAATAAAGCTTCATGTTTGTTAATTGCTATCTGGATGAGTGCTGTCACCAATACTTTGTAAATGACTAGCACGACCTGACCATAAATAGGTCTGATCTGCTCAAAAATGTTCAAATTCATGTAGATAGAACTTTGAGTGCATCATAAGATGCTATGTACTGTGGGCGTGTGGTACCTAATGAAAAAATCATACTCATCAGCTCCCTGTCCTCGCGATCTTCCAGTCCCCGGTCACTTTACCACCAGCCAAGGTATGGACAGGATCATGTGTACTTCTGCAGCCAATCACTGGGCTCAGAGGTGCCCACAAGAAGCATGTCACTGGTAGGTCAAGTGCCTCTTGGGGACTGTTACGGCTCATGTGCCGCATGTAACCCCATCCGTACCCCAGCCAAAAGTAAACAGTCTAGGAACCAGAAGATCACCGAATGGAGACAGGGCATTGAAACAGAGCGACCAGGAGCAGATGAGTATGATTTTTTTTTTACTTGAATGTGATGAGTAGTTTTAATTACCCTGCACCGCTGTTACAAAGGGGCCGAAGTGCAGGTAAACTTTGAAGAGGAAGCCATGCTTGCACAAGCGCAGCAACACCTTCAAACAGCTGATTGTTGGGCGTGCCGGGAGTCGGACCCTCTCCAATCTTATATTGATGAAGCACCCTGAGAATAGTCCATCAATATTATGTTGCTCCACAACCACTTTAACAAGGAGTTAATTGATGGTTGATTGATTGGTTGGACAGATGAATAGACAGACAGATACATACATTGATTTGCTGAGATTGTACAGACTACACTTGTATGGACATATGAAATGATAAATGTCCCTCATGACCCAACCAGAAAACAGGTCACATCTGGTTGAAAATTTTAGAATTAATCTACATAGAACTTCAGAAGATCATAAAATGCTGAGGGTTAATAAGTTTTACAAGGACACCATTATTGGACGCTTGGTTGGTTGATTGAATGGATAATGGTTGGATGGACAGATAGGCACAAAAATAGATTTTTTTTTTCAGATCACACAAAAAAGTCTACATAGACATGACTTGAGTGACCAGCATGACCTGACCACATCACAGGTCATAGATTGAAGTGAATATGGTTCACCCTGGATCCAGTGGAAGTTGCACGTTATCACTGTTACTATGGGATGCTACAGCTGACAGATACCGAGGGATTTACAGCACACCCTGCAACTAAAGTAGACGATGCAGCAATTGGTCAATATTAAAATGACGAAGGTTCTTCAACATCACAAGCTTTTGCTCCAAATCTATGGAACTCTGTCCTATCAGTGCCATAGACAGGAGCAGCTGGATCTGCCCTGGCTGGACACTAGTTTGCCACTAAAATGTCTGTTATGTCTGAGGCAGAACCCCACCTTGAGTGAAGAAGCTGCACAAAATGCTACAATTAAGTACCCAAGGTAGAACCACCAGCAAAGTATCTATGCAAAAGTCCCTCCAAAAACAACATTAAAAAAGATATTAGATAACATCAGCATGATCTTAATCTCACCAATAGTCACTTGTTCCTGTAGGAGTGAAGGTTATCTCCTGAGGCACACATGTACACACACAACTCAACCCAACAACAAGCCTTCTGGATGATGGGAAGAGCAGGTTTTTGTACCACAGCCTGGGTGACATTGGATTCCTTACCAAACATGTCACAGATCTTCCAGGGATCCAAGGAACATGCCTAAAATCCAGAGAGAAACTTAGCTTCAGTTCATCACAGGCAGCTGCTGACTGGCTTTTTTCTGCTCAGATTCTGCTGCTCTACATTTCACAGGCTTCCAGTGACTTTCAAGATATAAAGGGTTTCTTCTCATGCATCTATGCAGCAAGGAAATTAGGTTGCATTAGGAGGCACTAAGGAAAGACATGGACTTACCTTATGAGTTCCCCCATGCTTGCAGTCCTCTACTTGGTGTGCAGCAGCTACAGAATTGTAATCCAGCACTGCATGAAGCTACTGCTGAGCATGCCTAGTAAATGCAGTCACTTGGAAAGCAACTAGGAAAAGGATAAGGTTCCCTCAACAGCTTCATGATTTTGCAGCCAGTCTGAAAGTTTTAAAGGTACAAAACACTGAAGTTTGGGGTTCCCTGTCAATAGCATGCCCATTATCATATTTTGGGGTACACCATGTCATTAAAGCATGCCTTCTTGATATTGACTTTCCTTCAATGGTCAATAGACAACCTGAATAAATACTTTAAAAAATCAAGTAGGTACAGTATGTATAATACAGCTGTAGGAGGGTTGAAAAAAATCAGCTCTGCTACATCAGTATGAATTGTAGTAAGGAGACTTGATTGATCTCATCAGATGGATAACTAAGCTGATATGTCCTCGCTAGGTCAATGTATCATGCAGCAAAGTATAAATGGATTCCTATATAACCATCAAGATGTGTCCAAGAGCTTGCACTTTTTTCATAATTTCAAGGTCATATGGCTTGTAAGTTATGCTGTTCTAATGAAGTTTCCACACCGGCGGAAATGACTCAAACTTTTGCTTTGTGCTGTCCTTACAATATTCTCTAATAGGCAGAATTTCTTTTTTTCTACAGAAATCCCATGAATTTCTTTTTCTACAGAAATCCCATGATGTCCATTTCTCATTCTAGGTACGGAAAGTGATGAGTTTACCCATTATTATGTCTTATTTACACGACGGACTTAATGAACCCGTTCACAGGAAGAATCCCAGAAATGTGGTACTTACTTAAAAACAGTCCTAAAATACTGTAAATCTCTTGAGCCATAAATAGTCTAAGGCTGTCCCTGGTCAAATACGTAAAGCTAGCAAAACACCAAACGCCTATACAAATATACTGTTCCTGTATGCAGATGTAGCGGTACTGAGTTTGTCATCTGGTTTAACTATTGGCACACTGATAAAGCACTACAGGTAAGGCTACATGCATATAACTGTATCCCTTTTGCCATTCGCAAACCACAAATTTGCACAATACAGATACCTGCCCTTTGCATGTCACAATTTTTTCACAAGAATAGGACATGTTCTATATTTTGGGGAATGCGGGCAGCACATGGATGACATCTGTGTGCTGTCAGTATTTTTTGCAGACCCTTAAAAATGAATGGGTCCATGTGTGATGCGCAAAAAATGCGGTGCAAAAGAGTATGCATGAGGCTTAAGTCAGAAGATTCAACTTAGCTGAGAAAGTCCTCATAATTCCCAAATGACAAAACCATCTACGCTACTCTATCTATGTGCGTAAGTCTTCTCTTTAGCTCTGCCAAATATGACATTGCATTTTTTCTGCACTATATGCAGCGTAGGCAGCTTCCAACGTAAAGAAAAAAAAATGGGTGTGGGGACATCCTATCGTGCAGATGTCGATGTAAGGACGTATACAACTTAGCAACCCCTCGGGGTCCTATCAATAGATGTCTAATGCAAATTAAGTAAGGCATCTGTGCAAATTGATGCATCCTTAATGTCAGCAAGATCTGCATCACATGTTGGGTATGAAAAATGCAAGGACCAATAAAATTGCATGGTGTGTTTTTTTTTAAATTTCTGTTACTATATGAAATCAGGCAGGGTGTCAGATACTGGATTCCTATGGAGGCAGGGGGGGAAATCTGAAAAAATAAAATAAAACTGTATGGATGCACGGGGTAGAATTCTGCTGCTGTGGAGAGAAGCAGCTGGAAGCGAGGAAACATTTAAACAATTTTCTGAGCTGCACTTATTTCTGCATCTCTCCTTGTCCCTTCCTACCTTCCCTCCCTGAAGTCCTCTTCTCTCCACCAATCCTGGCCTGTTGTTAGGCAGAACACGTCATTCATAAAGCATAACAATGACAGCTGGAACAGTCCATGTTTCTGTCACTGAGTACCTGTGAGGTACTGGGATTGTCCCTGTTTATCAGAGATGGATACATTGTATCACTTATTCTATTCTAAATATTTACATTTTGTATCTCTTTTTGCATTCTATGCAGATGTCCCCCCCATGCAGAAGAAAGTCACTGTGACTAACAACGCATGAACTATGCTAGAATACAAAGGTCCCCAGGGGTGGCACACTGCTCAAGCCCCAAAGCCAGAAGTGGCTGAGCGCAATTTGTCATTTAACTCTTTGGTGCTGCCGTTGTTGTGATGACTGCCAGGGTTATAACGAGGCAGTAGGTGTGCCCGCAGCCCTGTGTTAAACCCACAGCCAGATGAATAGTGTGAGAAATGACAAACTCAACTCTGCTGCATCTCTGTTGCCAAAAAACATAATTACTACTGTCAGCGCGTTGCTTGTTTGATTTGCATAGAGTGTAAAAGAGTACTTTTGGAGTACAAATGCTTACTCCGGGGCAGGAGGCAAAGACAAGCTGCCCAGGATGAAGTGTTCTGTAATAAGCACTCAATTTCCACCCAAGGTGAAGGATTTTCCAGCGCTATTAAATTAAAAAGATTAGAACCCCCTAATAAATCATTGCAGTGCAGAACTTTTTTTTAACCCTTAAAGCTGGAGGGGATATTTAATTCCAAATCAGGAATTAATGGGTGCACAGATTTCTTTGGCTTCAGCGAATCTCCAGCTAGAAGATGATCAGGAGAGACCAGATAAATCACATGACGGACCTCTGGTATCAGGAAGGATGCTGGCAGCGTAAACAGCCAAATGAAGGAGCTTAAGACTGAGAATCCTTTCATCTGCCTGTCACTCCTCACAGCTGACAGTTGGGGGTGTAGTATGAAGCTTCTTTACAAAATCTATATCAGGGACCCAATCTCCAAGTGACCCATAGGGTGTCTCTATGGTAGATATGCCCTTGTCTCCAGTCTAGGGTGGAGGGCTCAGCTCTCATCGCAGTGTCCTATATTCCTAGTGCAATTGCAGCCTCCCGGGAAAACAAGTCATTTTATTGATGGCTACTAGAGGAGGGCAGAGGTAAGTAGAGCGGCCCCATCTTCCACCCGCCCCCCTTATATTCTTCTAGGATACCTGTCTGCATTGCTGCAATGTTATTCCACCTGTCTTCTTATAAAAGAATGGTGACGGAACTAATGTAAGGATCGTGGAGTACAATAGTATTAAAGGAGTACTAAACCTAGACATAAATGATAAATGTAAGCAAAAAACAGCAATCCCCATTGTCAGCCTTCAGCATTTTCTGCATGGTTGTGAAGCATACATCTTGAATAAATCCTGTAGAGACCACAGAGTTATTGTCCTGCTGCCCTGTTCCATCTGGTGGACAGGTGAGGGGTGGGTTTTAGCAAAGGGGCGGGGCATAACAATATTACATCCTGATGCAGAATGTGGGGGTGGCTCCTGTTCCTGCCAGTTGTCTTACAGCCAGACACAGGACAGTGAGGAGGAGGAGGGGGCACATGGCTGATCTCCTGGGAAACAGATTTCTCTATATGTTTTTTAGTTTTAATTGTAATAATTATGTTAAAAAAAATGTTTAAAAAAATTGTAATAAGAAACAAACTAGGACCAAGGGAAACGACAATTAATATTTCTATCTTTTTTTTGCTTTGCATTTTCTGTGTTTAGTGTATTTTCAATGAAGTCCTACCATGCTGCTGACAAGTACGGTATATTCAAGCCAGGGGCATAGCTAAAGGCTCAAAGGCCCTGGTGCAAGAGTTTAGCTTGGGCCCCCCTTCCCTCAGAGCTTTGTTGCCAGGGGCAGGGAAGCACATAGCCCTTGTGCTGCCTAAGACAAAAATTGAAACGGCGCTCCCCCCTCCAAATTTTTGACCTAACATCTTCCCTCCAGCCAGAGGTATAACTTGACCCGCATGCACTTTCTGTAATACCGGTTTCTTCTTATACGGCACAAGGTTCTTTGGGCCCCCTCAGGCTCCTGGGCCCGGTAGTGACTGCTACCTCTGCACCCCCTATAGCTACGTCCCTGACTCAAGCCATTGGCAGATCCAGGTTTGGAGCCAGGTTTGTGCCGTCTTACATGTTGTCTCAATTTGGAATAAAGGTTTTTCATTTTATCAAGACGCCCAGTGCTGGATTGCGGTACATTTCACATTTACTTATCCTGCTCCAGGATGTCCCTGCACAAAACTGTGTGAAAAGTGAAGTTAGGGTGAGCTGAAATTTCTTTGGAAAGTTTGCAGCCTAGATAGGTAGTCTGTGGTAAATTTTTCTTTATTTGGTCACGCCCCTCGCTACTCTCTAAAATATATATTAATGAGCATTTCTGGAGGATTTTTTTTTTTAGAACTCTAAGTTGTACCATTCCTCTATTATTCCTACTAGAAATACACATTGACATTGACAACAGGGTATTACAATTTACCTTGTAAAAGAGCTGTGTCCACACAGTCTGATAGTGCCCAATCATTACTGGCAGTTGGGAAACATCTTCTTTACAAGGGGAATGCCAACACTGAGCTGGGCTACACCAGAGGTGGACTGGCCATTGACCCTACAGGGAAATTTTCTGGTAGGCTGATGCCCAGTGGGGCTGTCCCTTCTCATGGCTGCTGGTACATAATGATCTGGTGCTCTCAACACTAATTAATCTAGGAGCATTAGGTTCTTATGCACCTGGCAGGCGGCCATAGGTGCCCTCCTGAACTCAAAGGTATCACTGTCCTTAGGACAGTGGTACTCTTGAATGCTGCAGCGAGGGTGGTGCTATTTTGTGCTGCACTGTGGTATTTGGTTGTGCCGGGGCAGTATTATGTGCTGCACAACAGTATTGCTGGCACTGCTTAGTTGTGTTGCCTCGCCTTCTGTCAATTTGGACGATCAATTTGAGTGACAACTGGAGGTCAAAAGATTGCATGCAACAGAGGGCAAGAAGGAAGAAATGGAAGAACATCACAGCACAGAGTACATGATCCAGAATGGTTATCTCATGGATAATACAAGGATTAACTATAACAGACATGTCAGGAGAAGTGACAGTTCCTCTTTAAAGGGAACCTGTCACCATGAAAATGCGAATTAATCTGCAGGCAGCATGTTATAGAGCAGGAGGAGCTGAGAAGATTGATAGGCAATTTTGTTGGAAAAGATTCAGTATAATCTGTTTTTATTCATTTAAGTTCCTGCTCATTCTGGACTTTAAAGTCAAGGAGGCGGTCCTATCAGTGATTGACAGCTGCCTCTGTATACACAGTCATAGAGAGAAGGTTGTCAATCACTGATAGGACCTCCTCCTCATAGAGGGAAGGCTGTCAATCACTGATAGGACCTCCTCCTCATAGAGGGAAGGCTGTCAATCAATGATAGGACCTCCTCCTCATAGAGGGAAGGCTGTCAATCACTGATAGGACCTCCTCCTCATAGAGGGAAGGTTGTCAATCACTGATAGGACCTCCTCCTCATAGAGGGAAGGCTGGCAATCACTGATAGGACCTCCTCCTCATAGAGGGAAGGCTGGCAATCACTGATATGACCGACTCCTCATAGAGGGAAGGCTGTCAATCACTGATAGGACCACCTCCTCATAGAGGGAAGGTTGTCAATCACTGATAGGACCAGCTCCTCATAGAGGGAATGCTGTCAATCACTGATAGGACCTCCTCCTCATAGAGGGAATGCTGTCAATCACTGATAGGACCTCCTCCTCATAGAGGGAAGGCTGTCAATCACTGATAGGACCTCCTACTCATAGAGAGAAGGCTGTTAATCACTGATAGGACCAGCTCCTCATAGAGGGAAGGCTTTCAATCACTGATAGGACCTCCTCTTCATAGAGGGAAGGCTGTCAATCACTGATAGGACCAGCTCCTCATAGAGGGAAGGCTGTCAATCACTGATAGGACCAGCTCCTCATAGAGGGAAGGCTGTCAATCACTGATAGGACCTCCTCCTCATAGAGGGAAGGCTTTCAATCACTGATAGGACCTTCTCCTCATAGAGAGAAGGCTTTCAATCACTGATAGGACCTCCTCCTCATAGAAGGAAGACTGTCAATCACTGATAGGACCTCCTCCTCATAGAGGGAAGGCTGTCAATCACTAATAGGACCTCCTCCTCATAGAGGGAAGGCTGGCAATCACTGATAGGACCAGCTCCTCATAGAGAGAAGGCTTTCAATCACTGATAGGACCACGTCCTCAGAGGGAAGGCTGTCAATCACTGATAGGACCACCTCCTCAGAGGGAAGGCTATCAATCACTGATAGGACCACCTTCTCGTAGAAGGAAGACTGTCAATCACTGATGGGACCGCCTCCTCATAGAGGGAAGGCTGCCAATCACTGATAGGACCACCTCCTCATAGAGAGAAGACTGTCAATCACTGATAGGACCGCCTCCTCATAGAGAGAAGGCTGTCAATCACTGATAGGACCTCCTCCTCAGAGGGAAGGCTGTCAATCACTGATAGGACCAGCTCCTCATAGAGAGAAGGCTTTCAATCACTGATAGGACCACGTCCTCAGAGGGAAGGCTATCAATCACTGATAGGACCACCTTCTCGTAGAAGGAAGACTGTCAATCACTGATAGGACCACCTCCTCAGAGGGAAGGCTATCAATCACTGATAGGACCACCTTCTCGTAGAAGGAAGACTGTCAATCACTGATGGGACCGCCTCCTCATAGAGGGAAGGCTGCCAATCACTGATAGGACCACCTCCTCATAGAGAGAAGACTGTCAATCACTGATAGGACCGCTTTCTCATAGAGGGAAGGCTGTCAATCACTAATAGGACCTCCTCCTCATAGAGGGAAGGCTGGAAATCACTGATAGGACCAGCTCCTCATAGAGAGAAGGCTTTCAATCACTGATAGGACCACGTCCTCAGAGGGAAGGCTGTCAATCACTGATAGGACCACCTCCTCAGAGGGAAGGCTATCAATCACTGATAGGACCACCTTCTCGTAGAAGGAAGACTGTCAATCACTGATAGGACCACCTCCTCAGAGGGAAGGCTATCAATCACTGATAGGACCACCTTCTCGTAGAAGGAAGACTGTCAATCACTGATGGGACCGCCTCCTCATAGAGGGAAGGCTGCCAATCACTGATAGGACCACCTCCTCAGAGGGAAGGCTGTCAATCACTGATAGGACCAGCTCCTCAAAGAGGGAAAGCTGCCAGGCACTGCTAGGACCACCTCCTCATAGAGGGAAGGCTGTCAATCACTGAAAGAACTTACTCCTCATAGAGGGAAGGCTGTCAATCACTGATAGGACCACCTCCTCATAGAGGGAAGGCTGTCAATCACTGATAAAGACCAGAATAAGCAAGAATTTATATGAATGAAATACAAGCTGCACTGAATGTTTTCCTTTAAAAACATTGCTCAGCTCCTCCTGCTCTATAACATGCTGCCTTCAGTTTAGATACCATGTTCAATGTGACAGATTCCCTTTAAAGGGTTTCTGTCACCAGTTTTTTCAGTATTAATCAGGCTGACATTAGAGATGTGCTAATGTCACCTGATTCCAAATATATATCTGTTTTATTTACTGGTGCCCCCATTTTTATATAAAATGAACTTTTATTTTATGCTAATAAGGCTCCTAGGTGGAAGGGGCGTTACCTCAGCTCCTAGAGGCTCTGTTGATTGACAGGACCAGGCAGAGAAGAAACACTCAATTCACCATAGATTTTAAGGACCTTCAATGATGTCATGACCATGTGATCAGTCACATGGTTTAGGAGGAGACAGGCTGTTTGTGTGATCCTAACCATGTGACTGATCACATGGTGCCTAAGTGCCTAAAGTGTTTGGCACCCTGGACGGGTCCCTTCCCTGGAACCATACTTTAAAACATTGCGCCCCTTCACAGTAGTTATATCCTCAATATACCCCTTCACAGTAGTTATGCTCACAATGTGCACCCTCACGGTAGATATGTCCTCGTTGTGCCCCTTCATAGTAATTATTCGCACAATGTGCCCCCTCACAGTAGTTACGCCCTCTCTGTGCCCCCTTCACAGTAGTTATGCCCGCATTGTGCCCCCTCACAGTAGTTACGCCCTCTCTGTGCCCCCTTCACAGTAGTTATGCCCGCATTGTGCCCCCTCACAGTATTTGTGCCCTCTCTGTGCCCCTTCACAGTAGTTATGCCCACATTTTACCCCCTCACAGTAGTAATGCCCCATCTGTGCCCCTTCACAGTACATATGTCCTCTCTGTGCCCCCATAACAGTTGTTATGCCCCCTTCACAGTACTATTGTCCTCTCTGTGGCCCCTACACAGTAGTTATATCCACATTGTGCCCCCTTACAGTAGTTATGCCCTCTGTGCCCCTTCACAGTAGTTATGCCCACATTGTACCCCCCTCACAGTAGTTATGCCCTCTCTATGCCCCTTCACAGTAGTTATGCCCTCAATGTATTGTCTTCTCTGTGCCCCCTTCACAGTAGTAATGCTCACATTGTGCCCCATCAGTGTTTACAAAAAAAACAAAAACAAAAAAAAACTAACTACTCAACTTGTCTTGTTCCTGATGATTAGATAACATCTAGCACTCCCCTCAGGCACAGATCGCTCTGCAGCACTGTGTGGGAGGAGCACAGGCAGATTCCCGGGCTGCAGGCTCCTCCTACACAGTACAGCAGTGTGATCTGTGTCTGCAGGTCTGAATGATAGCTCTCTACTTCACCATTCAGTGTGCTGGCCTGGAGGTCAGTGGTCAGTAAGTGAAAGGACCGCCAGCTCTAGCAATGAGCAATTCTATCTGTTTTGATATAAGTGCTCATTGCATCCAGCACTCTCCTGACAGCTGGCACCCAAGTCAGCCCGCCCACCGTCCCCTTGGCACGCCACCCAGACCCTGGAGCTTGAGGGATTCAAAAGGTCTCTGTGCCCCATATGAAGACACCAATGTCAGAAATGATAAATAATAGTTTGGGGCTCTTTTCGGATTTTGCCTCAGGGCCCAGGATCATCAAGCTATGCCTCTGCATGTTACTCCCAATCTATGACCTACTTCTTGTTAACCTACTAAATTTCCATCTTATTTGCATGTTTATTGTTTTATTTTCAAATTATTTATTTAGTGGCCTTCTATTTTGCAGCAATAAACACAGAATGTAATGACAATTAGTGACATTTACTATCTATGGTCAAAGCAAAGTCATCTTTTCCGTTTTCTTCCGTCTTCCACCGCCAAGACGTCTGAGTATATTTGGACTCTACTGAAATTAAGTAAAGACCAGTGTTGTTAGCGTTTTCTGATGCCAGCTTTGTGACAAGGTGAGCTGTCATCTAATGTGCTTAGATATTCCTCCACTAATACATTTTAATTGCTCTTGTTCGTTATATGCTGACACTGAAGTTATGACAAGGTGAGCACCCAATTAACACTACAATAAATATTAAATTAATATAATCAGAGCATCCATGATGTCCCTGTATTGTTTTATGAATTTATGAATATCATTCTTGTATTTCCACTTAAAGAGGTTGTCTCACTTTAAAAAGTGGCATCTATAATGTAGAGAAAGTTACTACAAGCCACTTCCTAATGTATTGTTATTGTCCGTTTTTCCTTCTTTTGCTGGCTGTATTCATTTTTCCATCACATTATACACTGCTCATTTCCATGGTTATAACCACCTTGCAATCCAGCAGCAGTGGTCGTACTTGCAAACGGTAGGAAAAAGCACTGGTCTATGCTCACTCCTATGGTTCCGGCACCAGAGAGGCTGTCACTCTTTCCTATAGTGTGCAAGCAGGGCCACCGCTGCTGGATTGCAGAGTGGTCGTAACCATGGAAACAGGAAGTATATGGAAAAATGTGATGGCAAAATGAATCCAGGCAGCAAAGGAAGAAAATAGACAATAACAATACATTATCCATGCCACTTGCTGAAGTGAAACAACCCCTTTGAAGGCTCCTTTGATGTGTGAGATATATACAGCAGCCAGCACTAACACTAAGGCTACTTTCACACTGGCGGCAGGCCTGATCCGGCAGGTGAAGGGTGCTGCCGGATCAGGCCTGCCGCAGTGACATGTGTGGAGCCGGAACCGCGCTCCGGCCCCACACATGTCACACAGTACATACATACACATAAACATACACACACATATAGACAAACAAACACACATACATACTTACATGCTCCCGGCAGGTCTTCGGAGCGTCGGAGGGACAGGACGGCTCGCACAGGTGACGATTCCCCACAGCGCCCTCTGCTGGGCGCCTGGTGGAATTGTCATCTGTGCGCGCCGTCCTGTCCCTCAGACGCTCCGAAGACCTGCCGGGAGCATGTAAGTATGTATGTGTGTTTGTATGTCTATATGTGTGTGTATGTTTATGTTTATGTGTATGTCTGTGTCTGTATGTGTCTATGTGTAGCCGGATCCGTAATGAACTCCATTGAAAGTCAATGGAGGGCAGATCCGGTTACCATTGTGGTCACACCAGACGCATCCGCCCCCATTGACTTTCATTGGGGCTCATTCCGGATCCGTCTTGGTGCGGATGCCTGGACCGGAGAGCAAACCGCAGCATGCTGCGGTTTGTTCTCCGGTCTGAAGACGGAACGGAATGCTTTCAGGAGCCTTCGTTGTCTTCAGTTCAGTTTTGTCCCCATTGACAATGAATGGGGACAAAACTGAAGCGTTTTATTCCGGTATTGAGCCCCTATGACGGAACTCAATACCGGAATTTTAAAACGCTAGTGTGAAAGTAGCCTAAGCCAGTGCTTGAAATCAACTGGTTCTTTACTGTAGGATATGCAGGAAACAATAGTGCAACCACCACCATATCCTGACATCTAAATGCACAGTACTGTAATTGTCTCTCTTAGCATAACAGTTGCTGCTTTGAACTGTGACTGGATTCACCCCTGATTTGCCACTTCAATGTGTGGCTGTCTTCCCCCCTGAGCCCCCCCCCCACTACTCCGCATCTGCTCCCGGAATAGTCAAAGGCAGGGTGGTCCACCATATGAGACAGACTCCTATTCTGTATACCCTAGCTTAGGGTGACCAGATCTGGGTTTCTGAAAAGGAGGACACCTTTTTTTTTTTTTTTTGGGGGGGGGGGGGGGCGAATGGGGACCCAAACTTCCCTTTATTATTTTCCGTTATAACATGGTTATAACAGAAAATAATTGTTAAAATGGCCCTTAGAGGTTAAAAATAATTAAAAAAAACTCACCTTTTCCACTTGTTCGCGGCGCAGCCGGTCCGGTGTCTTCTTTCTTCTTTCACCTTGCAGGACCTGCAAAGGGACCTCTGGTGACGTCACCGCGCGGTGAGCGCGCTCACCACGTGGTGACCGCGGTGACGTCACCAAAGGTCCTTTTGCAGGTCCTGCAAGGCCGGGAAAGAAGAAAGAAGACACCGGACCGGCTGCGCCGCGAACAAGTGGAAAAGGTGAGTTTGTTTTTATTATTTTTAACCCTAAAGGCCATTTTAAAAGTTAAAATGACTTTGTTGGACTGCCTCAAACTGATTGAGTCAAACATAAATTATGTTTGACTCAAACAGTTTGAGGTAGTCCAACAAAATCCCGGACGATTTTCCAATTCCCCCCGGACATTTTTTTAATGCCCAAAAGTAGGACATGTCCGGGGAAAAGAGGACGTCTGGTCACCCTACCCTAGCTCTCTCTACATATGCTTACATAGGCCCTTCTCTGTTTCTGATTCAAGGATCTTCATGTCAGGGTCATGTGAGCAAAAGGTCCTTCGGCATAACATAAAACAGTTTGGACACTAGGTGGCAGTATAACAATGAAAATAATGGACAGTACATTTTTCGGGCTTTAGTAAATGAACGCACATTGCAGTGAAGAGCATTAGAGCAGATAATGGTGCCAACTTAAAGCCATGGTAATGCTGGATTTACATGGCCCAATTGTTAGGATGATTATCAGGAATGTTAGTATGAATGGCGACCAATAACCCCAGCAAAAGGCTTGTTTATCAGGTGAAATAATTTTTCGTGCAGCACATTAAATAATTTCTGGACAGCAGATCGCTGTTCACACAACATGATCTGCTGCCCAGGTACAGTGAATTTATTTCATGTTCTCGCTTGTCCCCATACAGTGGAGGCGATGTCTGCATGTAAAGACATATTATTATTATTATTTATTATTAAAGCGCCATTTATTCCATAGCACTGTACATATTAAAAGGGGTTTACATACATAATACAGACAATTGCACTAAGCATGAAACAAGACGAATTACAAACTGGAGGAGAGAGGGTCCTACCCGCTAGGGCTTACAATCTATGTGGTATGGGAGAAGGACACAGTAGGTGAGGGTAAAGCTGGTATGTATAGACAAATATGTATAGACATATCTATAGCAATCCAAAAAACACATACGTGGACTGCACAGACAAGTAAATGGTGAACCAGGTGCCTGCGGCTGAGGAAACGATCCGATATCCAAATAACGATATGAAAAAATTCCACGGCACTCCAGATGTAAAATAAAAAGGTGTTTATTTCACCCAAACGCGACGTTTCAGTCCACACAATGGAACCTTTCTCAAGCAGTGACACTGCTTGAGAAAGGTTCCATTGTGTGGACTGAAATGTCGCGTTTGGGTGAAATAAACACCTTTTTATTTTACATCTGGAGTGCCGTGGAATTTTTTCATATCGTTATTTAGACATATCTATACATATTTGGTATAACCATAATAGTACCAACCTACAGAATAAAGGTAAAATGTTATTTACGCCACATGGTGAAAAACATTTGGTCCTTAAAGAAGCAAAAAATTGCTTATATAGTACAGAATAGTCTATTATTAAAAAATAATGTAGATGCTGTTGTATATGCCTATTTAGGTTGAGGTATCCCCTTTATGTTTTGTCTACCACCTTGATTCCTTATCTCATTCCTCTAAAGTATAGTACCTTTAGTGCAGCCTACATTTTCCATCATACCTGAAGTTTTGCAGTGATTGAGAGGTGGAGTTTACACGTAATTGCACTAATGGCCACCAAATGATAAACAGTGACACAGAACTTATGTCCCTTAGCTCATACTGCAGACTCTCAGTGTATTACTATAAGACACAGCACCTTTCCTGGCTACTGCTCCTGATAGACATCTTCTTGTCAACTCTTACAAGCAGGAAGCAGCTGCAACTTGTAGGATACACTGGAGATTCTGCACACAGTACACACAGATAGTCTGGAAAGTTACTGTGAGTCAGAGGGGTTTTAGAACTCTGTAACTAATAATTGTATGGACTCTCTCATTATATCATTGTTCTCATGGTTTCTAGGATAAGACAGAAATTCTATCTTCAACAGCACTCCTTACATGTGTGTCATACAGAGAAAAAAACCTAGGGTGAAGCTGGGTGGGGATGAGATTGTCTGAGAAATACACGGAAAAAAAAATCATAGATGATGCAATCTTGTAGTGTACAGGAATTGAGCCACACAGGACACTGTAGACTGGTCTATTGTCTACACAGGGGGACATGGCTTGAACTAGTGGACCTACTGTGGGTCACAAGACACAGCTGCCCATATTGAAAGGCTACAACTGTATGGATACAGCTGAGCTAGGATAATACAAATTGCACTGCTGGAATACTGCTGATGAAGTAGCATTATATGTCCTAATTTTTTCCCCCCAAAGTTCTTCTTTAAGGATATGTTCATACATCACGTGGCATAAATTCTGTGGATTCTCAGCAGAGGAATTGCGTGGGGAAAATCTGTAGTATTTTCCCCAGCAAAGTAGATGAGATTTCAGATATCTCACATATCACATATCTCAACTACATACTGTGGGGGGAAAAAATGAAATTCATTATGGGTTTTCAATCTGCATGTCACCTTACCTGCGGCTATCAACCTTAGCAATGTAAAGGTTAAGGGCAGCAGGAGACCCACTGCAATTACTGCCACAATGCTGCTGCAAAACCAGACCATTTCAGGCATTCTTACCAGAAGCATATTTATGCAGCAGACCCAACTCTTTGTTTTCTGGCCTGGAACCAATTTTTTACCCATGTGCATATATTGTCCCCTACTCCCTGCATTTGTAAATGCAGCACAAGACTTTTGTGCGGTATTGTATCAGATGCTTTTGCAAATATTTTCCAGATATATCATTTCCACCGCATGACCAACATCCAGATCTGTATTCAACTCCTCAAAGAAACCAAGCATGTTGGTCAGGCAGGACCCGTTTTTTTTGCATGAATCCATACTGGTTATCACTAAGGATGAGCGAACCCGTGGAAGTTCGGATTTGCCGGGTTCGCCGAACTTCAGGTCAAAGTTCAGGTTTGGGACCTGAACTTGACCCTGATCCTCATGCAAGTCAATGGGTACACGGACTTCACTTTTTTATTTTCTGTTATAACATGCTTATAGCGGAAAATAATAGCTTTATTAAGACCGAATGCAAAAGAATATGACCATTTAGGGGTAAAAAAACAACAAACAACTCACCTTATCCACTTGATCGCACTGCTGCTGTGCAGGACCTGCCAAAGGACCACGATGACGTCAGGACGCTCACCACGTGGAGAGTACGATGACGTCATCACAGGTCTTTTGGCAGGTCCTGATGAATGAAGATAGAAGGACCTGTAGTGACATCATCGCAGGTCCTTTAGTAGGTCCTGCTGAAAGAAGATAGAAGACACTGTGGCAGCGCAATCAAGTGGATGAGGTGAGTTTTTGTTTGTTTTTGTTTTTTTTTAACCCCTAAATGGCCATATTCTTTTACATTCTGTCTTAAGGAAGCTATTGTAGTCCGGTATAACCATGTTATAATGAGAAATAATAAAATCACCCGAACACCGAACCCGGGCTTCAGTGAAAAAGTCCAGGTTCTGGTCCAGGTACCTGAACTCGCAAAGTTCGGTACAAACCCGAACTTTGCAGTTTGGGTTCACTGATCCCTAGTTATCATCTCTATACACAGCACATTTTCAACATTTTACATACCACAAACTTACTAGACGGTAGTAACACGGTTCCACCTTTAATCCTTAAATATTGGCACAACATCAGCCATCCTCAAGTCCTGTGGCGCTGATCCAGTTACAAGAGAAGATGAGATTGCACCATCTCTACTAATAGTCTCCTTTTCGAGGTAGTCATTCATTTATAGTGTAAGCCACCTGTATATGGCAATGCAAAGACTATTCCTTCTTCTTTGGTAAAGTTGTTTCACCAAATGTTATTTTTCTGTAAAATAAAAAGTTTTAGTATGATAGGTTATGTATCAGTTCCTTATGGTTTTCAAGATATCTTCCTGCAGCCATTGAGCGGAAACCTTCATTGTTTACTTTCAGTGGATAACCTTCTGGCCTGAACAGGGCCTTGAAGTAGATGAAGACACTCAGTATACAATCTGCATCTGTACCAGAAGATCGTTCCTACAGCTGCAGGAATTCATCCTTTCTTTGGCGAGTTTACAAGGCAAATTGGGTTACAAAGGGTTAAAGTAGGTGTAGCAAAAGAATTAGAGCAAAAGAAAGGAGATTTACTGTCTCGCTGCCTCACTAATAGCTGGTAGAGAGTGACATTGCACTGGGAGAACCTAAGGATAAGTCTGATCACAAGTCTGTCACAACACTTGTAATTAAACTGTTCAACTACTGGAAGATCAGGATTATAGTTAGACTTATACATTATAACCCTCTTCCATGTTCCTAGCGCATTGAAAGAAGATCAGCAGAAATGCATGGTGTACTTATAACTACATCCTTCTTATTTAAAGGGGTATTCTGCATAGGGGATAACTATTATATCAGAGCAATCCCAAGAATGGGAGACCCATGACCTTCATTTTGAATGGAGTCCTGTTGGAGCCTGAATATCACTGCTCCCTTCATCTCTATGGGGCTGTTGGAGATAGGCAAGTGTTGTACTAGGCCAGGGCTGGCCAACCTGCGGCTCTCCAGCTGTTGCAAAACTACAACTCCCAGCATGCCCAGTCTGCCTACAGCTATCATCCTACAGAAGGGCATGGTGGGAGTTGTAGTTTTACAACAGCTGGAGAGCCTCAGGTTGGCCAGCCCTGTACTAGGCTATCTTTGGCAGTCCCATAGACTTTAAATGGAGCAGTGTTGTGCAGGCTTGACTCCATTTAAACAGGGGACAAAGGTCCTCTTTACCCATGATTGATGGGGCTCCCAGCCTTCTGACCCCCAACAATCTCAGAGATATCCATCACCCAGAGGAGCGGGAATATTAGACGATGAATTCCAGCCAAGTCAGCTTGTTGGACCAAAAATGTGGCACAGAGGAGATGGTTAGTCATGTCCAGGAATGTTGACATCCATTGAATTGATTCTTCATGAATGTTATGCACCACAAAATGTTTTTTGAAGGAAAACAACATTTTTTGGATGGACCACAAAATGTTTTTTGATGGACTTTGTATCTAGAACCTGGAATTCATCACATAATAACAGGACAAGCTTTCACTGAAACTGGAATATAAGGTCAACTTATATAAGCATGTTAGACATCCCGTTCCAAAACCATGGGCACTGATATGGAGTTGGGTTGCCTTGTTTGGATACTACAGCTTCCACTCTTCTGGGAAGACTTTCTACCAAATTTTGGAGGGTGTCTGTAGGAATTTGTCCTATTTGTCCTATTTGACATATTAACAATATAACTAACAGGAGCATTTGTGAGCGCAAACATTGATGAATGATGAGAAGGTGTGGCTCACATTCAGCATTTTAGTTAATCCTAGAAGTATTTGATGGTATTGAGATCGGGGCTCTCTGCAGCCATGCTAGTTCTTCCATAGTCCATACCCAACTTCTCACACGATGGGGTTCATGTATTAACTGATATATATCAGTCACATCAGTATGTACACTACCATTCAAAAGTTTAGGGTCACTTAGAAATTTCCTTATTTTTGAAAGAAAAGCACATTTTTTTCAATGAAGATAACATTACATTAATCAGAAATACACTCTATACATTGTTAATGTGGTAAATGACTATTCTAGCTGCAAACGTCTGTTTTTTAATGCAATATCTACATAGGTGTATAGAGGCCTATTTCCAGCAACCATCACTCCAGTGTTCTAATGGTACATTGTGTTTGCTAACTGTAAGAAGGCTAATGGATGTTTAGAAAACCCTTGAAAACCCTTGTGCAAGTATGTTAGCACAGCTGAAAACAGTTTTGCTGGTTAGAGAAGCTATAAAACTGACCTTCCTTTGAGCTAGTTGAGAATCTGGAGCATTACATTTGTGGGTCCGATTAAACTCTCAAAATGGCCAGAAAAAGAGAACTTTCATGTGAAACGCGACAGTCTATTCTTGTTCTTAGAAATGAAGGCTATTCCATGCTATAAATTGCCAAGAAACAGAAGATTTCCTACAACGGTGTGCACTACTCCCTTCAGAGGACAGCACAAACAGGCTCTAACCAGAGTAGAAAGAGAAGTGGGAGGCCCTGTTGCACAACTGAGCAACAAGACAAGTACATTTCAGTCTCTAGTTTGAGACGCCTCACAGGTCCTCAACTGACAGCTTCATTAAATAGTACCCGCAAAACGCCGGTGTCACTGTCTACAGTGAAGAGGCAACTCCGGGATGCTGGCCTTCAGGGCAGAGTGGCAAAGAAAAAGCCATATCGGAAACTGGCTAATAAAAGGAAAAAATTAATATGGGCAAAAGAACGCAGACATTGGACAGAGGAAGATTAGAAAGAAGTGTTATGGACAGACGAATCGAAGTTTGAGGTGTTTGGATCACACAGAAGAACATTTGTGAGACGCACACTGAAAAGATGCTTGAAGAGTGCCTGACGCCATCTGTCAAGCATGGTGGCGGTAATGTGATGGTCTTTGCAACGCCTTCATTCATTTTTGGCATTTTGACCACTTTCACAAATACAACAATTCTTCTGTCACTTTTCATACCTATGTAATGTTGCCGCCTAAAGACCTTAAAGAGCCTTCATGGTGATTCTCATATTAACTTCGCTTATAGAAGGAGTGGAGTGAGTGATTTTCCAGAGTACATTTCTTACAAGACTCATGTGAATTGAAAAGCTTCCCAAAATGAAGGCTATTCAGGATTTCTTACTAACCTTATTGGGTATTTGTTATTAGAATCTTACATTTTCAAGACGGATTAAATCAGTAGATCTTATAATATGGTTTGCACAGAAGATGGACCAGCGTACTACAAGTATATACAGATAAATATTCTATTTTAATGACAAAGCTTTTCTATATCTGAAAGAAAATCACATAACTAGTCCCGGTGTCGGCATTCCAACCAGCTGACCGAAGCATAAATGAGGCCATGCCTTGCTGAAGCAGTTATTAAACCTGGCAACATTATTACCTGTGTCAGTAGAAAAAAAGTCACTGAAAAGACTGATGATAACAACAAAGTACTGCACATAAAATCAGATAAAATAAAGAAGGAGAAACGTAGGAAATCACTTGAAGATATAAAGCTGGCCATA
This sequence comes from Rhinella marina, assembly GCA_900303285.1. NCBI lineage: Eukaryota > Metazoa > Chordata > Amphibia > Anura > Bufonidae > Rhinella > Rhinella marina. Next base: position 39,443 of record ONZH01027579.1, read on the forward strand.
CAAAAATTAATGTTGGCCAAACCATCTCATTTCAGTAAGACCTGATGCATTGGCATACTGTACATAGAGCAGTAAGGGCCCCATAGCAAGGATCAAACCAGGCCCCCCACACAGGACAGAAGAGTTTCTGTCTAAACCCCTTTCAATGACCCTTGGGCCATTTTTTCCACTGCCTCATTTTCTAAAAGTTGTTCCTTTAGAGGGTAGAGTCCTGACCAAGTTTTCACCCCTAGTAGAAGAAAGGATGATCCCAACTGGGCCCCATCTTGTCCTGGGCCCCATAGCAATTATATGGTCTGCCGCTATGGTAGTTACACCCCTAACCGGATGATCATCTAATGTGTTTTGGGGACCTCCGGATTCTCCCTTAATGACAGATGTTGATAGGTAGAAGGATCTAGCTGCAGCTTGCTTTCCACTCCTTATATTAAAGCTTATGCTGAGCTAAGTATGCATGTGTGTGTATGGTCACAAGCAATATCGGTCTGCTAATTGGGCATTCGTCAAGAAATAACTACAGTGTATGGCCACCTGTAGATTAGGTGTAGTTAAAGGGATTGTCCTGGCTTTTTCTAGTTAGACTCATGCCTGCTTCATGGCTTCTGTTCGTAGATGAAGTCCAACTTATGTGGTGGATTGGTTGTATGATGTTTCCCAATGGTGCATGATGGACCTCATTGACTTCTACTGGATTTCAGTTGTGATTTTGATCATTCTGATGGCAAGAATAATCCTGTAGGTTGCCCTTCCAATGGTAAAGTGAACGCAGCCTGAATCTTTAAAGAGGTTGACCAGGCTTTTAATATTGATGACCTATCCTCAGGATAGGTGATCATCAATATCAGATCGGCGCGGGTTCGACACTCAGCAACCCTGCCGATCAGCTGTTTGAGGAGATGGTGCACTGAGCGCGCAGTCTCCTCAAACAGCTGATCGGCCAGGGTGTCAGGAGTCGGACCCCCACCAATCTGATATTGACAACCTATACTGAGGATAGGTCATCAATATTAAAGGCCCGGACAACCTCTTTAAAGATTCAGGCTGTGTTCACCTTACTTTACCTTTGGAAGGGCAAGCTACAGGATTATCCTTGCCATCAGAATGACCAAAATCCCAACTAAATCCCAATATAAGTCAATGAGGTCCATCACGCACCATTGGGATTAGGGATGAGCGAACTTTTGAAAAGTTCGGTTCGGCGAACTTTCGTGAAATTCGGATTCGTACGAACCGAACCTAAAACGAACCTTGCTATAACGGCTGAATAATTTTAGCTACAATAGTCGGAGTCTGATAGGGTATAGTTTCGTTTAGTTGCAGTTGCTATTACAATGAAAAAAGTTGAAAAAATCAAAGTGCAAAAACAGTCGTCAACAACATTTGACAGCATTGAAGATGTCCGCTGGAGCAGTCCATGTCATGCCAGAGCACCAAAAACACACGGTAGATCGTGGCACCAGCCCAAGAATAGGCTGCGTTGAAGTCGATGCGGTCTCAGTGACATCACAGGTCAGAAGACAGAAAGGCGTACCATTTAATGAGACCTTGTGCACCCCAGAACAGGTACACATTAGCCAAGATGTAAGTGATTACACGGGAAATAGGACACAAAGTGCAAGTTGGCAACACCGGCAGCATTGCCTTGGACCCAGTAGGGTGGAAAACAGACATTTGACAGTGGAACCAGCAGCAGTAATAGTACTGTATTGGACCCAGTATGGTTGAGAACAGACAATTGACGGAGGAGGAGGCGGCAGCACTTGATTGCACCCAGGCCAGTATGGTTGAGAACAGACAATTGACGGAGGAGGAGGAGGCGGCAGCACTTGATTGCACCAAGGCCAGTATAGTTGAGAAGAGACAATTGACGGAGGAGTAGGCGGCAGCACTTGATAGCACCCAGGCCAGTATGGTTGAGAACAGACAATTAACGGAGGAGGAGGCGGCAGCACTTGTATAGCACCCAGGCCAGTATAGTTGAGAAGAGACAATTGATGGAGGAGGAGGTGGCAGCACTTGTATAGCACCCAGGCCAGTATAGTTGAGAAGAGACAATTGACGGAGGAGGAGGCGGCAGCACTTGTATAGCACCCAGGCCAGTATAGTTGAGAAGAGACAATTGATGGAGGAGGAGGCGGCAGCACTTGTATAGCACCCAGGCCAGTATAGTTGAGAAGAGACAATTGACGTAGGAGGAGGCGGCAGCACTTGTATAGCACCCAGGCCAGTATAGTTGAGAAGAGACAATTGACGGAGGAGGAGGCGGCAGCACTTGTATAGCACCCAGGCCAGTATAGTGAGAAGAGACAATGACGGAGGAGTAGGCGGCAGCACTTGTATAGCACCCAGGCCAGTATAGTTGAGAAGAGACAATTGACGGAGGAGGAGGCGGCAGCACTTGATAGCACCCAGGCCAGTATAGTTGAGAACAGACAATTGACGGAGGAGTAGGCGGCAGCACTTGATAGCACCCAGGCCAGTATGGTTGAGAACAGACAATTGATGGAGGAGGAGGCAGCAGCACTTGTATAGCACCCAGGCCAGTATAGTTGAGAAGAGACAATTGACGGAGGAGTAGGCAGCAGCACTTGATAGCACCCAGGCCAGTATGGTTGAGAACAGACAATTGACGGAGGAGGAGGCGGCAGCACTTGTATAGCACCCAGGCCAGTATAGTTGAGAAGAGACAATTGACGGAGAAGGAGGCGGCAGCACTTGATAGCACCCAGGCCAGTATAGTTGAAAAGAGACAATTGACGGAGGAGGAGGCGGCAGCACTTGTATAGCACCCAGGCCAGTATAGTTGAGAAGAGACAATTGACGGAGGAGGAGGCGGCAGCACTTGTATAGCACCCAGGCCAGTATAGTTCAGAAGAGACAATTGACGGAGGAGTAGGCGGCAGCACTTGATAGCACCCAGGCCAGTATAGTTGAGAAGAGACAATTGACGGAGGAGTAGGCGGCAGCACTTGATAGCACCCAGGCCAGTATGGTTGATAACAGACAATTGACGGAGGAGTAGGAGGCTGCAGCACTTGTATAGCACCCAGGCCAGTATGGTTGAGAACAGACAATTGACGGAGGAGGAGGCGGCAGCACTTGTATAGCACCCAGGCCAGTATAGTTGAGAAGAGACAATTGACGGAGGAGTAGGCGGCAGCACTTGATAGCACCCAGGCCAGTATAGTTGAGAAGAGACAATTGACGGAGGAGTAGGCGGCAGCACTTGATAGCACCCAGGCCAGTATGGTTGAGAACAGACAATTGACGGAGGAGTAGGAGGCTGCAGCACTTGTATAGCACCCAGGCCAGTATGGTTGAGAACAGACAATTGACGGAGGAGGAGGAGGCAGCAGCACTTGATAGCACCCTGTCCAGTATGGTTGAGAAGAGACAACTTGAGGAGGCAGCTTCAGCAGCTCTTGATTGCACCCAGTATGTTTCCAAATAGACAATTGACGGTGGGGGCATTAGTAGGAGCAATATTCTTTTGGACCCAGAAGGGCCTAGTACAGAGAACTGAAGTTGGAAGCTAAGAATATGCACGCTTGTAAAAATCAGTTTTTATACATGACAAAATGTTGATGTAGAGTTCAGCACAGGACAGTCAACCTTAAAAAAAACCCTCTAACATTACAGCTAGTCTAGTAGGATACGGATACGGTTAAATAGACAGACAACCTCACCCACAGAATCCATGAGGTGAAGAAAGGACATTTAAAAAGGCACAGATTCAAGAAGGTTTTACGCCAGTTCCATTATCCAAAAATACGTGTCCAATTTTCATGAAATGGACACCTCACTGGCACTCGCTTTACAAACTGACGCAACTACTCTGGTGTCAAAACCTACTCTGGTGTCAATCTGGGCCTATGGCTGTTGGCAAGACATATATATATATATATATCTTTGTTACACCAGTTTGATGTCCTAACCGAGTGCAGCGCCCAACCCAATGGATGTATGCTTTTGTGTTTTTTTAGTGCTGTCACCAGCTGGCTTAAAGGGAACCTGTCATCTCGGAACCCCCCCTGAACTAGAGTAAGCGTTGTATAGTGTAAGTGATGCTGAATCCGAATATATAAGCTTTATCTTCATACTCACTTCCATTCTGACGCTGTGCTCCCACAAACCTGCAGTAAAATGCACTCAGTGGACTCCGGTGCTCACTCACATAATGGAGAAGACTCAAAGAAGAGTCCACTGAGTGCATTTTACTGCAGGTTTGTGGGAGCACAGCGTCGGAATGGAAGTGAGTATGAAGATAAAACTTACATATTCGGATTCAGCATCACTTACACTATACAACACTTACTCTAGTTCAGGGGGTGTTTCAGAGATGACAGGTTCCCTTTAAAGGATAAGTCTGGGCAATTTATAAGTTTCTGGTTCAAGTAAGGGCACAGAAAGTTATTAATTGCCTAGACTTATCTTTTAAAGTGGGTAGGGGAAAAACCCCTGATGGGGTATGGGAGTGACCTTCCCGCCCTCTCTTTGGTCACTCCCAAAAAACCTCACCCTATGGGTACCTTCACATGTGGCTGCGGGTCTGCTGAGTAAAATCCACAGGGCATTTTTATACCGTTCACCAAACGGCGTTCAGTACTATGGTGCCGTCCGGACATACGCAGTTCTGCGCTGAACTGGGTATTTGCGTCCAGCCCCATAGTACTGAAGGTGGCATAAAATCAGCCAACGATGCGCTGTGGATTTTAGGCAGCAGAGAACCCCAAAAAAGCATCCCATTGTAAAGGCACCCGTAAATAAGGCAAGTTAACCTGCCTTTCAGCAACTGTTTGTTGCTGTAACTAACTGTGGAGGTTTTTTATATCACAGTTGAAGGACAGCAGCCTCCGTGATATATACCCCATAGACAGCCTTATTCCACGCATGACTGCATGAGAGGCGTGAAATCATTCGCACAGAGAAGAACCCCATCGGGATTTGCGGTGTGAGATTTTACTACTCTCATGATATCAACAAAATACCTCAAGAACAGTTAGTAACCGCTCACAAAACGGTGAGAAGTGTTCCTTGGCACGGGTGCCAGGTATAGAAACCCACGGCTATAGTTCACAAAAGGTGAAATCCCCACTTTGTGAAGCATAGTCGTGGGGATTAATTTAGGGATGGTACTGTTCTTGGGGTATGGGTTGGACGGTGCACCGGTGTGAGGCATTAAGCTGGTGTGGAGATGTTAAATGGCCAACACAACATGGGCATGAAATTTGGAGATGGGGTTCTGTTTATTTAAATGTATCCGAATTAAGTAGGGAATTTTTAAGGTGTTTTTTTTTTTATTTGGGGTCTAAGCGGGGAACATTACTTAATAAGTTAAATTACGGATTTTTACGTTGGGCACATATTTGGGATATTAAGGTCAGTTTCTTGGACACAATGATTGCCATGCAAGACGGGTGACTGATGACTTAGTCATTCACATCAGGCAGGGGGGTGGTATAATCTGATGTAATCCAGGCACAATTGATCTTTATAAAAGTCAGCATCTCAACACTGTGGCAAGAGAGCCTTGTTCTTTGCTGTGTTACGATGTTACCCGCCACACTGAACACCCTCTCTGACGCAACACTACTGGCTGGGCAGGACAGCAGAGCCAAAGAAAACTCTGCCAGTTGAGGCCAAATGTCCAGTTTCTCTGCCCAGTACTGCACGGGGTCGGTGACACTTTGGGGCAGGGTACAATCCAGGTAGGCAGTGACCTGGTGGGTGAGCTCATGCTGGTCCACGCCATGAGTCCGGTGTTGTGTCCCCTCTTCAGCAGCTGGCTGCATGAAATCGCTCATCAGCGACTGGAGGGTGTAGCGGCTTCTCACGCCTCCACTAGTGTTGGTGGTAGTGGACCGCGCTGGTTCCCCCCGAGCGGATGTTGTCTGGGAACCTGGCTGGTCTCGCTGGTAAGTTGAGAACAACTGACTGGTGAGTAGGTCCCGGTAGGTCTTCCTCCTCTTCCTCTACCACCTCATCCTCCATCTCCTCCTGTGATTGAGAGGCAGAGAAGCCAGGTGGCGGTGTGGAATGGCTGGGCGTACACATCTTCCTCCTCCTCACCCTCCATCTGCACTTCATCCATCTCTGGGCTCAAGGCAATGTTCAGCCTTGGAGTGGTGGCCTGGGAATCCTCGCTGATGATGCTTTTCGCTTGGACATATTTTTATTTGGGTGGGGGAAAATTAAATGATGTATTTTTTTTATACTTTTTTAAACTTTATTTATTTTTTTTAGAACTTTTTTATTTTATTTTTTTATAACTTTTTTTTAACTTTTTTTAATTTAAACTTTGTTTATAACTTTTTTTTTGAGTTTTTTTTTTTAACTTTTTTGTTGCGGCTAAACGGGGTTGACGGCACCCAGCTGAGCAGCAACGTGTAGCGTGTACGGTCACGGAACAGGAATGCTACCTGTCCTGACTCTTTTCTCTTACTATTTCTTTTTTTATCACCCTATCTCTCCCTAGATGTCACAATTTTTTTATTTATATGACTTTCTCTCCCTATCTCTACCTATCTCTTGCTTTCTCAGCCTCTTTCCCTATCTGCTGCTTTTCTCACTAACCCTTTCTATTTCTTCTCTATCTCTCCCTGTATCTATCTACTTGTTTGATTATCTATCTATCTATATCTTTTCTCTAACACTAATGTGGAGCTCCTATCTCTCTGATGTCTTGAGACGCACTGACAAGATGTCGGCACGCTCAGATACTTCAGGGGCTGTGGGGTGACGTCACACATCTTTTTTTTCACAGAAAACCAGGATACAAGGGATTATAGGAGTAATAATCCCTTGTATCCTGGTCTATTCTGTGAAAAAAGTACAGTTTTGCGTTACCGTTTTTTTTTTTACCAGATTTGTTACGAACTTTTCAAAAGTTCGGTGACGAACCAAACTTTTTGCAAAGTTCGTAACGAATCTGGTTCGTTACGGTTCAGTTCGCTCATCCCTAATTGGGATCCATCATACAACCGATCCATCACATAGCTGGACTTCAGCTATGAACAGAAGCCATAAAGCAGACATGCACAGAGTCCAACCAGGTCTTCAACTTCTGAATACCTGTGGAACTCATTTCCCAAACAGTGAAAAGATCACCTCTTTGAGAAAACCACCTGTGAATGAAAGCACCTATGTCTTGATGGAAAAATCTTCAGAATCTAGGTTCTCAATAAATATATTCTTACTGTACTTATACTAGAGTATACAGAGGATAATCATAGCCATTAAAGGGTTTTTCCGGGATTTTACAGTATCTGATCGGTGGAGGTCCAACACCCGGGAACATTCAAACATTTTGTTTTCCCTTTCTTATTAGGGTGTATTGAGTGCAGAATGATGAGGAAAAACTGATTTTTTTAAAATTATTTTAGCACAAGGCCGTAGCATAACAAAAGGTGAAAAAGTGTAAGGGTCTGAAGACTTTCTGGATGTGTTGTATGTTTCACGTAAGTGCAATTAAATATTTGTTTCAAAGTCTATTTCTCCTTTTTACCGATTTTTGCTTGTTTTAACATATGCAACTGCCCTTGGTACATGAAAGATCCTCTCCTTCAGCCTCCTAGCCTAACCCTTTGTAGTCTAATCGGCATGTGAACAAGTGCTGGAAGTCCAAAGGGGGGGATTGGCAATGCACCCGATGCAGGGAACAAAGCTAACTTGCAAATTTAAAAAACTCAAAAATCTGCAAAAATGAATTTTCGAAACAAATACTTCTTTGGACAGGTGAGCTTGGACTTAGTTTATTAGAAGTGCAGCTGCTGACAGACTCCCTTCAAGTAATAATTTTGCTCTGCGTCCAACCATCCATTTTCAGCCCAATGACCTTTTTGTAAAAATGTTTCTGTATACAGCGGTAATAAATTCTTACACCGCTATTTAGTTTTGTGTTGAGACTTCACAACCACTAAGAATACAAGTTACAAGCATCTAGCATGTGAACTAGCTTATGCGGGGGATTAAAAACTTTTGTCAGTGTTCAGCTTTACTGAAGAAAAACGTGACCTTCACAGCCGAATCCCTTCATAAACAAGGTCATGGAAACTGCAAGGTGCCCCAACCAAATGGATCAAGTTTTTAAAATGTTCTTTTACTTCCTTTTTACTATAAAAAATAATTTTTAGCTCAAAATGAGTACAATGCAATAGTAATAAAAGATCACCCCCAAAGGTGTACATAGCCTTTAAAGGGAGTCTCTTGCTCAGTGGCGCGCCTAGGGTGTTTGGCACCTGGGGCGGGTACTTTCTCTGGCACCCCCCCCCCCCCAATACTTTAAAAAAGTTGTACCCCCTCACAGCAGTATTGTCCTCATTGTACAACCTTCACAGTTGTTTTGTCCAGATATGTTCCCCCTCATGGTAGTTATGCCCATATTGTGCCCCCTTCCTAATAGTAATACCCATTGTGATCCCTTCGTAGTAGTAAGGCCCATTGTGCCCCATTCACAGTAGTAATACCCATTGTGCCCCCTTCATAGTAATAATGCCCATTGTATCCCAGTTATAGTAGTAATGCCCATTGTGCCCCCTTCAAAGTAGTAATGCCCATTGTGCCCCCTTAATAATAGTATTGCCCTCTGTCCCCCTTTGTAGTAGTATTGCCCTCTGTGTCCTTTTGTAGTAGAAATGCCCATTGTACCCCGTTCACAGTAGTAAAGCCGTCTGTGCCCCCTTTGTAGTAGTATTGCCCTCTGTGCCCCCTTTGTAGTAGTATTGCCCTCTGTGCCCCCTCCATGGTAGAAATACCCTCTGTTAAAAAAACACAAAAAAAACACACAATACCTACTCACCTTTTCCTGTTCCTGAAGCTTACAGTCCTCTTTCTCCTGCAGACACAGATTGCTCTTCAGAACTATGTGGGTGGAGTTTAGGCAGATTCCAGGGCTGCAGGCTCCTCCCACACAGGCCGGCAGTGCGATCCATGCCTGCAGGCTGAACGGTGGTCGGTGGAACAGAGAGAAGTCTCCCTGATTCATCATTCAGTGAGAGAGAGACGGAGCGTGGGGAGCTGAGTGACAGGACTGCAGCTCCCAGGCGCTCCAGCAATGAGCGCTTCCATCTGTATTGATGGAACTGCTCATTTCTTCTTGACTCTGGCACCCCTTTTACAGCGGTTACCACTGCGGACTGCCCCCTTCCCTTTTCACTCCACTGCCGTCACTAGAAAATTCAGTGTTACACCAAGCACAATGCCTTGCAGGGCTAGCTCAACTGAATGTTATGATATCTTTCAATTAGCAATCTGTTGCTTTTAATCCATATGCAAATGAGCAGTTAAGTGCAGTAAGGGCGGACCCAAGCTACTCTGTGCACTTTTGCTTCTCTTGCTTCTTCTGACAGCCCCTACTTCTCCTTCTTGATTGACAGTTCTAGGTTTCTTCATAGTCACCTGCCTGGCCCTGTCAATCTAAAAGAGGAAGGGTCTGGAAGAGGAAGCAGGAGGAGCAAGGGTGCACATAGTGACTTGGATGCGCCTGGTGCACTTACCTAATAATCAGCATATTTAATAAAAGTGTGCTTTCTTTGAATTGCAGCATCAGATTGGGCACACTGTCATGTTGTGACTTATTGCTGCAACCACCAGAAAACTGCGACAAAATGTGCAGTGATTTCGCAACAATTGTGGCAAAAAAAATCAGCATGACTGTAACATCTAAATTTATCTGTATGATTCAAATGATAGAGCCATGTGTATCCGTGAATACTTTTCCTTCTTTTTTCAGATAAAGAGGCTCATCGAATGACCATCAGGGACAGTGAGTGGGGGAGGCCATCAGGTCACCAAGATGGTGGAGGCCCCAAGGTACCCTCCACAAAATCTGGCCCCACTAAGGTCATCTGAAGTTGGATTTGGTCTTCACTACTTAGGGTAAAATTTAACGTTAGCCATGTGCGCTCCATCAGTGAAATACTTGACTTATATTTGAGTGGTTCCTAGCCTGCCCAATGCTGCTGCTGATGGCACTGAATGATTCTCCTCCTTAGGTAAGCCCTGCCACATAGAAAAGGATGGATCAGCATTTACTGAGTGATGGATCAGCAATTCCTGAGAGAATGGTTTCAATAAATGTAATTATAGCATTTTCATTAAATCATGTCCTGGTTAATACATTTTCAGATCAGACACTTTCTACTTCTCTAATAACAGCAAGTGAGACGCAGTTATCAGAAACCGATGACATGTCATCATAGCAAGTGCTGTTTTCTTGGGGAATAATCCGTTTCCAGGGTACATTCACATGACCGCATGTATTTTGTTGTCTGCAAAACATTAATCTGAGCAATACAGATGACCTCTGTGTGACATCCATGTTGCATCTGTTTTCTTCTTGTGGACCCTTTGGGGGACATTTATTTTGTCACAATGGTGGCATAAAGAACTCGTATATTATGGTGCACATCGTATTTGTCAAATAATTTGTGACTTTTTATCTAAACTGTTGAGAAAATGGGGTGGAGCTTAGCAGGAGGGGAGGAGCTTAACACTGCTTGCAGGATTTACTACAACTTACATCCTAACAAAAGAGGGCGGTCAGCACTACTACAAGTCAGATGAAGTAGCCAACACTATGAAGTATTTCTCAGGTGACATGTACTGGCTGTATGTCATTTATCTAACCTGTTCACCATGACACACTTCCCTGGAGGAGCTCCCTCAGACAGGCTGTGTGGGAGGAGCAGCTGCAAAGTTCACAGATCTCTGTATGCAGTGGTGGGGGGTCACACATCAGTATATACAGTGCATGGTGGTGGTGGTGGGGGTCAACTATTACTGTATACAGGGGGTCACACATCACTATATACAGTATAAAGTGGTGATCACATATCACTGTATTGGGGGCATCATATATCACTATATACAGTGTCCAGGAAGGAGAGGGCACATATTTACAGATGACATCAGTGATTGCTGCTGATATCACTGACCTCAGCCATACTGACAGCTCAGAAGGGGTTAAAGCTCCTGACCTGTTGGTCAGGCTGGAATAAACATGTCTGTGATAAGATCACATTGCAGAGTGTTCATAGACAGGACAGACCCTAGGATTGCTCACACTTTGTTGTCCACAGCACCTTCCTGGCTCTGCTACATCACTGCAGTCAGTGAGGTTTATCACAGCTTCTCCTCAGTCTTTCTTCCTCTTGCAAAGTTTCTTTATTTCAGCTTCTAACAAGTTTCTCTGCTAAGCCCCTTCAGCACTGTATAGTCAGGACTGCAGTCACAGCAGAAGAAAACTTCTCTGACACAAGCAGGGTGCCTTTAGGACCCAGGAGCAGCACACTCCTTCCATGGACTAGTGCACGTGCAGGCATGGACGAGACAGGCAGTTATGAGTGCAGGACAGGAGGGGATGTGGCTTCCAATAGCAAAGAAACCAGACAGATCTGCTGCAGAAGATATATGAGGAAGTTTATTGTCTCCCTGATTTCTTTAGAGTTTTAATAAGTGCTAACAAAGTGGCCAACCCCTTTAAGATATTCCTAAGTGCTGTTTTAATGGACTAAAATAAACGGTACTTTTATGGATTGGTGAGTGCCATGGATTTACTTTTTTCTTTTGTTTGATTTACTACCACAGAAGAAACAAAAACAGAACATGCCAAATATGCCATTATGTAGCACTATCCAGAATAACTCCTTAAAGGAGCTGTCTAACTATTTGGACTTTTTTTTAACTGTCACTAGCAGCCTGTTGTAACCATTGAAAAAATCCATACTGACCTGCTCCTTGCTGCTCTATTCCATCTTCCTGCCCGAGATCCTTCAGCAGTCTTCCAGTCTCCATCCCGTAAACTTACCGGAATCACGTTCACTGCTGCAGTCAATGACAGATGTCAACGGTGACGTGTCCCCAAGCAGCACATGATCCAGCGGTGATGTGCTGCTTGAGGGCTCGTCACTGCTGTGGACAGTCATTGGCTTCAGCAGTGCATGTGACCCCATCAAATTTCAGAAGTTTACAGGATGGGATCGGGAAGATTTCTAAAATATCCTAGGGTCCAAGATCAGATTCGAGCGGTGAAGAGCAGGTGAGTATGATTTTTTTTCAACAGGTACAACAGGCTGCTAGTGACAATTTAAAAAATATCTTTTTCCATGGACAGATCAGTTGTCCATAATGAGCCGAATGAAAATGAAACGAGTGCCCATTGACTTCATCAGTCAGCACTTGTTTACTGGTTTACATGGGCACATGTTCTCCTGAAATCATTTTAGGCCATCCATTCTTCAGCTCATGTAAAAGAGACTATACGGTATATATATATATATATATATATATATATATATATATATAGAGAGAGAGAGAGAGATGTTCTCCATATTTAATATAAAAGACAATATTCAAGAAGAAAGGTAGGGCTAGTAAATACAGGAGAGAATCTAAGGAATCTCTCCAATGTGGGGCATTTCGAGAATATCTCTAGGCTAACGATGGTATTAGGAATTAGTGGAAAAGATTAATTATTAAGGGGCTTAATTATTAAGACCAGCATTGTCCACACAGGTCTTAAGTGACTTCCACTGCTGGAGGAAGCGCCAAAGTTGGCCAGTCCATCTTAGTAATGTGGCGGGCACTGGAAGCAATATAACCCAGACCACGAGCAGTGAAGTCTGTAGCTGTTATCTTACACACATGGTCCCTCTTAATGAAGTATGTTCTTCTCCTCTTCAGTGGTTAACTCCTGGCGCAGTTGCTTTTTTGGCAAGTTTTCTAGATGGTGTTTTCCTGGGTAACAATTCTCCTTCTCTTCTATTAGAGCTATACTCAGGATGCTGTTCACACACTGGTGTCTGTTACACTGGCCTGTACACCAGCAGTCACCTCAGACGTCTACTCTCTTGGCTTTCTTGCCAATTGGGACCAATCCACTACCCAACAACTGTCATTAATGGCTTACTATAAGTTCATGATAAAGTCACATTAAACATTTGAACTACTACAAGTGCATAGACAGCATTAACCCTTGTCTCAAAGTACATCATATTACAGGATGGCATTAACCCTTTTGCATTGAACCACAGTACATTATAACATAAAACCCTTAGCAGTGAAACACTGTGTCACTGCACATGCTATGAGGTCTTGGTGGCCAAGAAAGGGTTTCAGAATGCGTGATCCCTGAAGTTCAGAATAACAGCTAAACATTCCTAAATGAGATTCACTAAATTAAAGCTATTTTCGGACCCCAGAACACAATGTCCAATGGGTTGAACAAAGAAATTTAGAGGCACTGTGGTGCCCAAGGAGGCCACAATTAATTCACTACTGCCATGGGTGCCAAATTCTATAAATTTGGAAGTGCACCATAGTGTACTGCTAGAACAGAAAACATGTGTACATACATCACTTAAAGGGGCTCAATAAAATCACTGGCTGAGCAAGCATCTCCAGCCTCTTCCTGGGGCCCAGAATGGGCCATGAAGTAGAGAGCAGTGCAAACCTGCTAAGCATCGGAACGGCATTGGCGAGGGATTGGTGTAGTGTGGCTACTTGATGGGTGGAGTCTAAGGTGCCAAAAAATTTGTGTCTAGAGCAATGTTCCTCAACTCCAGTCCTCAGGGCCCACCTAGCGGTCATGATTTGAGAATATCCCACAGAATGAATACCTGTGGGAAGTCCTGATGCACTGATACTAATTATATCACCCACTCAATACTAAGGAAATCCTGAAAGATGACAGGCAGGTGGGCCCTGGGGACTGGAGTTGAGGAACACTGCTCTAGAGTCTCTGAAGATGTAAATCGTGTGCTGCATTCAGGCACTGTTATAACTTTTGGGACGGGAAATGACAGTACCCTGAGCATGTGTGTGTGTTTGTTCCGATTGCACATCACAGACAGAAGAGAACATTTTGATGCAAAGTAACAAGATTTAAAACATAGAAAAGTGTGTAGAAATTGGAAACTCTGTATACTGTATATACAACTGCTTTATGAACCAACGTTGGCAAATATAACCCAGATTTGCACTTATATTTTGGAGATTAATTACGATGCAGTAATGGAAAACTAGAGCGAGAAAGTCACATGGAGCAGACCTGGCACCTCCCGCATGACAGGATACTGACTGGTCTTTCATTCGTCATATTCTCCGTGCACACTGAGACCATCCCTTTGTAGTCAGGAAGCCGCTCTCCGGGGCTGCTGGCAATAGATAAGGTGATGATGACTCGGACCAGTGGACAGACACTGGTGTGCTTACAGATGAAACAATCCAAGAAATCCTAAACACAAACTGATTAGAAAATGGCCCGACTGACATGCCGCAGATAACACCCTCTGAAATGACCCACTAATAACACTGCGGTGAAACATTGTTTCATTATATGCTGCTGTTCCCTAATCCTATGAACATTAAAATGAAAAACAGTCCATTTTCTATACCAGTTACAATGTTGCACCCGATGTGGATGCAGTTCTAAAAAAAAATGAGGAAAACCTTGTCAACAGAATTACTTTCTGGGAGGATTAAAATGGGAAATAATTATAACTACAGGGGAAGGGTTTCTATGTGCATCAGTGCTCATGATGGAAGTCACAAAATCCCCCTTTTTCTGCTGATTTTTAGATTTTTTGACAACTTTCCACATGTATTACATGAAACAATTTCAGGGGAGGTGGGGCAAATGGAGATGGTTTTTGAGTTATATATCTGTCTGGCAGTACACAGGGTCAGACTGGCCCACCAGAGCCTCTGAAGATCCTCTGGTGGCCCAAGGTCTGACAATAATGGACCCCTAATAACACAGGGCCCTTAAGGTGCTGTATACACAGAGGGTGGGCCTTCTAAATCATTACCTCTGGTGGGCCCAAGGGGCTTTTTCCATAGGCATAAACAAGTTAAGTCTTCTCTGGCGGCCAGTTGGGATGGATCTGTCCCACTATCCCAGAAGTCCTACTCTGTTACTCATTAACTAAGCTGATCTAGTGTAAACTCAACCCCCAGCAAGCATTGCAGATTTGATAGGAGGCACTTTTCAAATGGTTATTTTTCAATCAGATAATTAAAGGGGTTGTCCCACAAAAATATTCTACATTTTTTAAACCAGAACCTGGATCTGAATAGTTTCATACAGCCACGCAATTACTCAATAAAATGTATACCTGCTGTTTGTTAATTTCCTTATTTTTTGTCCACCTCAGTAACATTGCAGGAGTGGACACACATGCTCAGTTCCATCCTTGTCAGTTCCAACTGCCACCAGCCAAATCTACTATGATGGTTACAGGGAAGGAGCTGCTGAAGAAAGGACATGCTCCCTGAGAAAGGACACACACCCAGGGTTACTTTGAGCTTCAAGCAGAGCAATTGGACCAAAAAAATGGACAATGCATAAAGGACTAAACCAGTAAGTTATCTCATACATACTGGATAGGGGAAAACAGCTAGATCATGTGAGTCTGACCACTGGACCCCCCTACTGATTACTAGAATGGGGTACCCATGTTCCATTGCACCTGCCACTAGACCCTAGCCAAGGGGAGTTAAGTGGAGTGGCATCAGTCATGCACCCTGCTGCTCTTTTGACTGTTGATGGCCATGACAAAGAACCTTCTGGCCATAGTCTTGACACAGGATCCCCATTCTGGAGATTGGGCTCCCAGCGGTCATACCCCCACCAATCCCTGTACAGTGGAAAATTAATTACAGTGATCCCTCAAGATACAATGGCCTCAGGATACAATATTTTCAACATACAATGGTCTTTTCTCACCCATCGGAAATTGAAACTAGACTCAACATACAATGCCTCAGATCCAATCAATTAAGTCCACTTCTCTGGTTTAGCTTCTTATATTAATTGCTAGTTAGCAGTTATTCCTGACTGATATATGTAAGGACTTGTTTTATTTGTCCTAGTTATGTGCTAATTTTTCTTAAATCTTCATTTTCTCTTATCTTGGATGAGGGGCTTTGGAACCGATTACTCAGGTTGGTGCCCCCTGTGACATGCCTCCTGGTGATGCGAGCGTGTCCATAGCAATGGAACGCTTACTCTGTTTCTCCCCGCAGCACATCCACGCAGGGGTGATTACATGTGATATGGTTTAGCTGTACATGATTCTGATGCAGGCTGAGCAACTTCTCAGCCTGCCTATGTCAGGGCATCTTATGTTCTGGTCCAATGGGGCGCTGAGTTTCTGGACCTATTAGGTTCTGATCCAGGGGCTCGGCGCTCTTTTTAAATCCCGTGCTGGCAATACACCCTTCCTACTTATAGGTTTTCTCTCCCTAGTTGTGCTCTTGGTTCTGTTCTGTGTGCGTTGGATTGCTTTTCATATTGACCTCGGCTTATCTTGACCACTTTCTGTGTCATGATTTGGTACTGTGTTTCCCGTCTGGTTCTTACTTTGGCTTGACTATTCTGACTACCCTCTGATTTGGTACTGTATTGTCCTCCCGATTCCAACCCATTCCCATATGACTCTGTCTCTTTGAGGTTTCGACTGTGTGTGTCTGCCTTGTACTTGGCAGAGTAAGGAACATCGACCAGTTGCGGACTTGCCGTCTAGGGCTTGCACTGCGAGTAGGCAGGGAAATCTGCCTGAGTTGCAGTTAGGGCTCACTGTCTGTGTGCTCCTGTCTACTGTGCTGACAGGTTGTCCCCATTCTAGATTTCAAGCCAGCACCTCATCTGAATCCTTTTTGCATGCAATTCAAAATTTAGTATACTTATTGAGTTATTCCATGAAATCTATCTGTATAGTGCCACCTGGTGTTTGCTGTATTTCTAATTTCTCTGTCCTTTTCATTGAGACATAAGCACATGCTCAGTTCCATCCTTCAACTGCCACCAGCTGCAGCAGAAAGAATAACGAGAAAGTGCATGCCCCTGAGCTGCCAGCTTGACATTACTGCAGCAGAACAATTGGAACAATTAATGGGAAGATCTCTGGATTCATATGAGCCACAGGGGTGGTTCTAGCTTTGTTAGAAAGAGGTTATCGTGTAATAGATTATGTATCATTTTGATTTTTTTACATTAATCATGGAATAACCCCTTTAAATCTCATTATGTTATGTTTAGTAGTAATCTCACGCTTGCTGCACATTGCGTGTCCATACTGACCACACCAGTGATATAGATTTGCCTTTAGTTTTAGGATTCCAGTTTGGATATTCCACAGAATTTTCCAGCAATACATGCAAGTACCGTAACTTGTACAGAATCTATAGTCAGCCAACAATATATCATCGGTGGTGACCTCAGCCTCCCGAAGCCTTTCTCTTATTTCACAAACCTTTTCCTGTACAGATGTGCTTCTGCAGGCTTACATGGGATGTTGGGCCATGGGTAATTTGCTGATAAGTTTAGCTAGTTGCCAGGATCTTGGTTGCCAGGATGCTCTTGACTTGAACATTTGCCAGTTTGCATCATGTGTTGGTGAAGTCAGTGACAATTAAAACCCGTCTAATTATAACTGGAGGGAATAGCGGATAAGTATTTAAAGGGGTATTCTGATAATTTCCATAGGATCAGGGTTACCAACCAGATTTTTTCTTTTTTCTGGACAATTTATCCCAAAATCACGGACAGCTAACATTTTTTACAGACAAATTGGGAAACCATAATGAATGAAAGATTACAAGTAGTGTTGAGTGAAGCAAGCTTTGGATGCTTCATCCAAAGTCGCTTTGTTCAAAACTTCGGAATAATACTGTAAAGAGATCCGTCTCCATACAGTATTAGAATGGTGCTTCTTACGCTTAATAAATAAAAATGCTGGCCAATGAGATGCGGACAAATTATAATTGGGAGGTCCGTAAGTCGCTAGCGCAGATTGCTGGTGTAATGAGTGCCAGTTTTCTGGCTTACATATTGGTAAATGTGTCAGGCCGTTGTAATCTTGACTCTGGCTGCCCTCTCCGCCGTTACCCTGCCTGTTTTTTACTAAAATAGTAAGAATGTTGGAAAAGACAGAACAGTCACTAAATTTGGTGCAAAATGGGATAAGCACCAAAATATGCTTCTTGTCTAGGCCAGAAAACTACTTAAAGGGGTTTTCTGAGGGTTCGATATTGACGGCCTATCCTCAAGATAGATTGGCAATACCTGATTGGTGGGTGCCCAGCACCCGGCAGCCTCACCATTCAGCAGTTTGAAGAGGCAGTGCTGCTCCAGAGAGCGCCTCAGCCTCCTAAAAGCATACCAAGCACACCGCCTTAAATTGTATAGTGGCTGTGCTTGGTACTGCAACCAGCAACGGACTGAAGTCTCTTGGGCCCACCAGAGGAAATGATTCTGAGGGCCCACCTTCGGTGTATACAGGACTTTAAGGGCCCTGTTGTAGTAAGGGTCCACTATTGACAAAGTTTTGGGCCACAAGGGGGATCCTCTGGTCAGGGGCGTAGCTAAAGGCTCATGGGCCCTGGTGCAAGAGTTCAGCTTGGGCCCCCCCCCCCCCCCGCCTAATACAGCGCCCCATACCTCTTACATCCAGTGACGTCTCCTCGGATGTAGATCTTCTCTTTCCTCATCTTCTCCTTTCAGACCAGACGCCATTTTTCAGCCATTTCTCATCTCTGCAGTTTGACAGAAAAAAATCTTAGTTTACTACTTTTCCATCATCCTCCCATCTTCTGGACAAATCATCCTACCACCCCCAGTACTGTGCCACTAGTACCACACAGATAGTGCCCTTCAATAATTATTGGCACACAGTGTCCTAAAATAACTGTGCCCAGCAAATAGTGTCCCGTAATAGTGTGAACATACCGTCCCCCAGAAATAACTGCGCTGATACTGTGCCAGGTGCCCCCCCACAGTACTAATGTCCCCACTGTGCCCCAGAAGTAATAATGCTTCCAATGTGCCAGTAAGAAGTGCTCCCCACCCATAGATGCCCCCCAAATTATGTGCCAGTAAGAAATGCCCCAATAATGCGCCAGATGTTCCCCCCATGATTCCCCCTCAAAATCATGTGCCAGTAAGAAATGCCCCCAGTGCCCCATGTGCCAGTAAGAAATGCCCCATGCCCCCATGTGCCAGTAAAAATGCCCCAGTGCCCCCTTGTGCCAGTAAAAATGCCCCCATGTGCCAGTAAAAATGCCCCCAGTGCCCCCATGTGCCAGTAAAATGCCCCAGTAAAATGCCCACAGGCCCCCATGTGCCAGTAAAAATGCCCACAGTGCCCCCATGTGCCAGTAAAATGCCCACAGTGCCCCCATGTGCCAGTAAAAATGCCCACAGTGCCCCCATGTGCCAGTAAAAATGCCCACAGTGCCCCCATGTGCCAGTAAAAATGCCCACAGTGCCCCCATGTGCCAGTAAAAATGCCCACAGTGCCCCCCATGTGCCAGTAAAATGCCCCCAGTGCCCCCCATGTGCCAGTAAAAATGACCCCATGTGCCAGTAAAATGCCCCCAGTGCCCCCATGTGCCAGTAAAAATGCCCCCAGTGCCCCCAATTAGGCTACGGTCGGTGACTGCTACAATTAAAAAAAAAATAATAATAAAAAAAAATTAACACTTATACTTACCTCCATGGTGCTGACAGCGATGCGATGCAGGCCTCTTCCGGCCTGTGTCCCGCGATGTACGGCTCAGGCGGCGCGATGACGTCATCGCGCCGCCTGAGCCGGCCTCTGATAGGCTGCAGGCCCAGTGCCTGCAGCCTATCAGAGGAACAGGCAGGGGAGACGCCTCTCCCTCCCCTGCCCCAGTACAATACAGGCATCTGTATCGCCGTCCTGAGGACGGCGATACAGATGACTATGGAGATGAGCGCTTCCACAATGGAAGCGCTCATCTCCCTCTGCCCCTATCTGTGTGCAGGGCCGCGCCGCACCTGGCTAATTGGCGGTGCGGCCCTGCAAGTGGCAAGGGGGGCCCTCGGGGCCCCCCTGGCTTAGGGGCCCGGTCGCAACTGCGACCGCTGCGACCCCTATAGCTACGCCACTGCCTCTGGTACCTTGGTGGGTCAGTCCGACCCTGATTGCTGCTGAGGCCTGTCAGTGCTAAAGTAGTGGTTGAACTGGAAAATGAGTAATGTGTTCTTGTTATTTTATTACAAATTCTGTTGTTTTTTTTACTCCTGGAAAAGCATGGTTTTCCATCTTAGATATTTAGAGAACATCCTGAGAACTGATTCCTTTTAATTAATTAAATATAAGGCATCTGAAAGAGTCTATCCCGAAAACAGTCATTTCATATAATCAGGTCAAATGTGTCCCCGAGTATCGTCTCTTACATTTCGATGGGTATAAATGGAAGACATGTCCACTAGTATCAGTGCTCACCTGCATGTCGGTGTTTCCAGACATTTCAGCACTCCACTAAAATGTGAACTAACAAAAAAAAAAAAGATTTCTCAAAGAAAGAAACTTTCCATCACCTTCCTGCATTGTGCTCTGTGGTTCCCATCTTCTACATTCCTTCTGGCTATATATAGAAAGGCCCAGATTACATGATAAGTGAGCTGGATAAGGATGAAGGCAAAGGGGAGGGGGCCATAGCTTCATGAAAGTATCAAGGGATAAGAAGACAATAAGTATAAGGTATGGAGCAGAACTATAACAAATTAGCATTCTGAGCAGATGTATGGTAGGAAGGGACTTGAATCGGAAGAAGAGTTCTTTTTCCTGACAACAAACACAGGCTACAGTTCAAAGGAGAAGACAGGAGCAGAGTTTAATCTTGGAAGACGTACACAATTATTGGTATTAGAACAAAGAGGGAGCGGAGAAGAACGGTCTTCTAACATTTAAAGAAATAGTCGGAACATTATAGATGTCTTGTCCGAGAATTTTATAAGCTAAAATATCTTAAAGGAGTTGTCTGAGTGTTTAACATCCTCAGTAGAGGTCATCAATATCTGGTTGGTGGGGGCCCGACTCCTGCCACCCCTGCAGATTAGCTGTTTGAATAATCGGTCACATGGCCTAGGGGGCAGCTCAGTCCCATTCACGTCTATAGGGCTGAGCTGCGATACCAAGCACAGCCGTTATCCAATGGACAGCGCTGAGCATGGCAAGTTGTGAGATGGCCTCTTCAAACAGCTAATCGACGGGGGTGCCAGGTGCCCCTACCAATCAGGTATTGATGACCTATCCTGAGAATAGGCACACCCCCACCTGGAATAGAAGTCAATCACCCTATTTATGTACCATATAAAAATGCATAAACCAGAAGGGCCCTTACTGGATAAATATAAAAAAATATATATATATATATCTCACTGCAAATCCACCTGTTGACAATAGACAAACCTCACTTATTATAACTTCTAATTCATATAATTGGCATACAATGTATAACACTATTCCAGTGCGTTGATCTTTCAGATAGTTCACCCAAAAAAATAGTTCATCACAAAATATAAAAAGAAAATTAAAGAAATATTTCAAATCGTATGATTAACATGTCACACCGAATTTATATGATCCTCTCGATATTGCGTATAAAGTAGGGTTTTTGGCACTGTAGCCAATTTTGTCTATATAACAATGTAGCAGATCCTTGGAGTATCAAACTAAAATTTATCGCCAATACAATCCGGTATATATATATATATATATATATATATATACATACATATTGTGACCTTGTAGTCGCTGGTGATGTTAATAATGGAACTCAATTGTGGAGATCGTTATTACGTTGTATGCTGTTCCTTTCTTGGTTAGCTTTGTTTTCAGCATGCTGTATGTAAAAAATCCTGTCGGCACGTGTGTTCAGCGTTTGGCGTGTTTGATATGGAACCTACTCAATCTTAAGCGTGTCTCGGCGGCTGCGTTCTGAGTACTCAGAGTGTGTCTCATCGGCTGTGCATTCAGCACTTAGAATTCAGGATTTGCGATCACAGCAGCTGTTTCTGGATTCCAGATCATGTAGGCTGCTGCCAGTCTCTTGCCATCGTTCCAGTGTCACGTATTGGCTGCCGTCTCCTAGAATAAAAGTAGTGTGCATGGGAAGGAGTGTGGCACTCCGAAACACGTCTGCATGCACACTATTATTATTCTACACTGGGTAACACTGATATGGAAAATGACTTAGAAATTTTAGCTGACTGCAAACTTAAAGGGGTTGTCCGGGTTGTCCCCTTATTTCCCCTCTTAGCCCCTCTGACATGAGACCTGAAATGCTCCGATGCTCCCCCTTGACCTGAGCTGAATCGCACAGGGCAAGGGCTGTTTGTTTGTATTTTTAACACTGCTAGGCCGATGCTTCTAATGGGCATGTAAAACTGCTAGGGCAGCGCTAAAGCCCACCCACTAGTGCTGATTAATTCACCGGGAACACTGCTAAGTGGCAGTGTTAAAAATATAAACAAACAGCCCTGTGCGATTCAGTGCAAGGCAAGGGAGAGAATTGGAGAATTTCATTTATCATGTCAAAGGGGCTGAGTGGGGAAAGAAGGGAATATGTGTGGGTTCAGCTCTGAACCCAGACAACCCCTTTAAGTTTGTTGTACACTAAAATTCTTAGGTCCTTTACCATGTCAGTGTTACCCAGTGTTTCACCATTTAGTATGTACTGGTGACTTGCATTATTCCTTCGTATGTGCATAACCTTACATTTGTCAGCGGTAAACCTCTTCTGCCACTTCTCTGCCCAAGCCTCCAGTCTATCCAGATCCATCTGTAGCAGTGTACTGTCCTCTTCTGTGTTAATTACTTTACACAGTTTAGTGTCATCTGCAAAAATGTATATTTTACTGTGCAAGCCTTCTACAAAGATCATTAATAAATATATTGAAGAGAATAGGGCTCAATACTGACCCCTGTGGTACCCCACTAGTGACAGTTACCCAATCTGCGTATGTACCATTAATAACCACCCTCTGTTTTCTATCACTGAGCCAGTTACTTACCCACACACAGACATTTTCTCCCAGGCCAAGCATTCTCATTTTATACCACTAACCTTTTATGTGGTACAGTGTTAAATGCTTTGGAGAAGTCAAAATATAGAACATACATTGACTCCTCTCACAATGTTAAAAGGAGGAAATTGGCCTTAAGCTTTGGACGCTGTTGTAAATCATAGTACATGCTCATTTCCACACACAAATTACATGAAGCACCACACAAGTCTTCACACCCCAGGGGTTATATTCAATCCATATTTACCATGTCTTAGATGTAGATACATGAAAACAAGCTGCTATGGGCCTCTGAAAAGAGGATGGCCAACCTTGGCTGTAACAATTATTTTAATGGGTGGTGAGAACCTGCGAATGGATCCCCTTTATATAGATGCTAAGGGGTACACATGAAGTAGATGTCCCAGAAGAAGCCACTATACAGTCATGGCCAAAAGTTTTGAGAATGATACAAATATTAATTTTTACAAAGTCTACTGCTTCAGTTTTTATAATGGCAATTTGCATATACTCCAGAATGTTATAAAGAGTGATCAGCTTAACAGCAATTACTTGCAAAGTCAATATTTGCCTAGAAAATGAACTTTATCCCCAAAAACACATTTCAACATCATTGCAGCCCTGCCTTAAAAGGACCAGCTAACATTGTTTCAGTGATTGCTCTATTAACACAGGTGTGGGTGTTGATGAGGACAGGGCTGGAGATCAATCTGTCATGATTAAGTAAGAATGACACCACTGGACACTTTAAAAGGAGGATGGTGCTTGGCATCATTGTTTCTCTTCTGTTAACCATGGTTATCTCTAAAGAAACACGTGCAGTCATCATTGCACTGCACAAAAATGGCCTAACAGGGAAGAGTATCGCAGCTAGAAAGTTTGCACCTCAGTCAACAATCTATCGCATCATCAAGAACTTCAAGGAGATAGGTTACATTGTTGCCAAAAAGGCTCCAGGGTGCCCAAGAAAGACCAGCATGCGCCAGGACCATCTCTTAAAAGTGTTTCAGCTGCGGGATATGGCTACCAGCAGTGCAGAGCTTGCTCAGGAATGGCAGCAGGCAGGTGTGAGTGCATCTGCACGCACTGTGAGGCGGAGACTCTTGGAGCAAGGCCTGGTCTCAAGGAGGGCAGCAAAGAAGCCACTTCTCTCCAGAAAAAACATCAGGGACAGACTGATATTCTGCAAAAGGTATAGGGAGTGGACTGCTGAGGACTGGGGTAAAGTCATTTTCTCTGATGAATCCCCTTTTCGATTGTTTGGGACATCTGGAAAACAGCTTATTCGGAGAAGACGAGGTGAGCGCTACCACCAGTCTTGTCTCATGCCAACTGTAAAGCATCCTGAAACCATTCATGTGTGGGGTTGCTTCTCAGCCAAGGGAGTCGGCTCTCTCACAGTCTTGCCTAAAAACAAAGCCATGAATAAAGAATGGTACCAGAATGTCCTCCGAGAGCAACTTCTCCCAACCGTCCAAGAGCAGTTTGGCGATCAACAATGCCTTTTCCAGCATGATGGAGCACCTTGCCATAAAGCAAAGGTGATAACTAAATGGCTCAGGGAACAAAACATAGAGATTTTGGGTCCATGGCCTGGAAACTCCCCAGATCTTAATCCCATTGAGAACTTGTGGTCAATCATCAAGAGACGGGTGGACAAACTAAAACCTACAAATTCTGACAAAATGCAAGCATTGATTGTGCAAGAATGGACTGCTATCAGTTAGGATTTGGTCCAGAAGTTGATTGAGAGCATGCCAGGGAGAATTGCAGAGGTCCTGAAGAAGAAGGGTCAACACTGCAAATATTGACTTTGCTGCATTAACTCATTCTAACTGTCAATATAAGCTTTTGTTACTCATAATATGATTGCAATTATATTTCTGTATGTGATAAAAACATCTGACAGACACACATAAAAACCAGAGGGCAGCAGATCATGTGAAAATATAATATTTGTGTCATTCTCAAAACTTTTGGCCATGACTGTATATAGAAACCCCAGGGTTGGGTGTGAAGGTTTGGTGTCCTATGTGTGGTTTTATTTGATGAGCTTGTTTTACTGACGATTAAATAATGACTACTTCACTTTATCATTGCTGGATGATCTGTGCTATGTTTCTTTTCTCTATTTACTCTTAAATGTAGCACTAGGAGCTTCAAAGGTCTCTATGCACTGCTCTACAGTGGATGAGATGCCGACATCGAAGAAATAAAAGAAAACAGCATTTTAAAGGACAACGTGCCTAGAAACACTTGTGGGACGTATTCTTACGTGTATTGTTTTGTTATATTGTTTTGTGGTGGAGAAGTGGTGAGTGAAGCCCTGTGTATACTTATACTATTTCCCAGCGTAGAAGCCTGAAGAGCTTTCTAACTTGGATGATTTCGGAGGTGTGGTGGTTTTGCATTTGAGAGGCTGGAGACTTGCCTCTATAGCTCTTTTGGCTTAGTTGAAAAACAGAATAGTGCTAACCAAGATTGGCATTAAAGGGGATATCCAGTAATTGATAATGGTGACTAGAGATGAGAGAAGTTTTGAAAAATTTGATTTGGCAGCTTTGCCGAAGTTTGACAAGAAATTTGATTTGTAACAAATTAATTTGTCACATATCGCTATAAATCAGTTATACCCAGGCCAATCTGCCTAAAAGTAACAGTGGCCTGTAATACTGATGCACAGTAACTCTACCAGTAACTCTACAGCTAACAGAATGGATTAACTATGAATATTGGTGTACTACACATTTATGTACACAGACATAAATTAGACCTGCCTGTAATACTGATGGCACAGTAATCCTACAGCAGGGATCTCAAACTCGTGGCCCTCCAGCTGTTGCAAAACTACAACTCCCAGCATGCCCCAATAGCTGTAGGCTCTCCTGGCATGATGGAAGTTGTAGTTTTACAACAGCTGGAGGGTCACGAGTTTGAGATCTCTGCCCTACAGCTAACAAAATGGATTAGCTATGACTCCTGGTGCACTGCACAGTTATGTACACAGCGATAAATTGTAGAGTTCAGCAGCCTCCTGCACTCTCCCTGCACTCTCCCTCTCCAATATTGTCCTACACTCTTTGTTAACAGTTTGCAGCAACACTATCCCTAGTGCATGAGCGTCTTATAATGTCTCTCCCTATACTCAGTTCACAGGAAAATGGCGGTGACCATGCGGGATTAGGGTTTTCTAAGGCTCTGCCTAGTTGTGACATCACAGGGGGATATCTACCCTTGGATTGGCAGGCTGCACAGCATTATTGGTGATCTTGTGTTCCTGGGCTTGTCTTCTCTACACCTTAGTTTCACTTTCTAAAATGTGCAGCCACTACTGATTAGTTACCACAAAGAGTCAGGAAATTCAGATTAATTTAGAATTAACAGACCGATAAACTATTGTATAACAGTGTCACAGATGCAAAGGAGGTGTTTTGCAACCCAATAAATGGGTTTATGTCACCCACAAAATTAACAGACTGATTAACTATTGTATTTCCATGTCACGGATGCAAAGGAGGTGTTTTGCACGCCAAAAAATGGGTCTATGGCACCCACAAAATGAACAGACTGATTAACTATTCTATTACAGTGTGACAGATACAAAGGAGGTGTATTGCACCCCAAAAATTAGCTGTAGGTCACTGACAGAATTAACAGCCAGATTAAGTATTGTTTTTATGTGTCATGAGTCCAGAAGTGGTGTAATGCACCCACAAAAATGCCTATACGTCACCCACAGAATTAACAGCCAAAGCCTAACACTGTCCCTCACTGCAGCTGCATCCTGCCCCTACACTATTTAGAACAGAATGAAAATTGATATAACAACCAAACACATACCCTTCGACATGGTGTGTTGTAATATGGTGTGGCCAGGATGACTATCACCTCCACATGTGTTTCACCATTCGGCTTCCTCAGGAGGTGCTGAAGCTGATGAAGCCGGTGAAAAGGCACGTCAAAGTGATCCATCGAAGCCATGTCGAAGGGTGTTTGGTTGTGTTTGGTTGTGATATCAATTTTCATACCATAGATCTTTTTATGATTTGGGCACGGAATTGTTGTTGTCTTCTAGCCCTGTATATGTGGCATCGTAGGTATTTATTGAGTCCCTGAGTTAGATTGTTTGACCAGTTATTATATTGGTCACTTATATTTGCTATTGTCTTTTAGAATTGGGACCTTGACGTCCTTTGGTTTGCTATCATTATTAATTTCACATACCTTCAGGTGTTTAGTATTTTTTTTTTTATAGTCACTAGATGTGACGTCTTGTGATTGGTATCATGTCATCTAATAATTTAAGATTTTATGATACTCTTTGGCTTGTGGCATCAGGGAGCTCTCTGTATTAGGGAGATTCCCCATCTTTTCAGCAGATACTCTGTTTTTATTGATATGCATTGTGTAAAAATACAGCTATAATATTTTTTATCAATAGGATCAGAAATTTCATTTTTCTTTATATTTAGTTGTGCTTATAGAAAGGGTCCTTATATATTCATAGGCATATGTAGGTGATAATCCTTTTGATATTAGTCACTGTATTCAATGGATAAGTGCTGTATGCATCCTAAACCCTTGAATTAGAAAAATCAAATGTACGATCTGGGGTTGACTGATAAAAAATACTACTGTAGTTCCTAATAAAAGCTGTTGAGCTGTTTGGTTAATTGAATATCTATGTTTTGTGCAGTATCCTATATATTTTAAAGGGATTTACGACTGCAAACATTTGTCACTTATCCATTGATGATGACGACGGTTTGACCAGTGTGTGTCATAACCCTGGTACCATCTTGAGGTAAAAGAAAAGGGTTCTATATACCCTGTATGTATAGTATATATAGCCTCCCATATAGTTAGAAACAGCGCACACTCATATAGCGCTTTCCTTTTCTTTTATAGAGTTCAATGAAGACCATCTGGATGGTCTTCTTTGTATAAAGGGTAAAACAGATCCTGGGGATCACAACGCCTACACCTTCCCCCCCCAAAGGTCAAACATATACAACACATCCCATTGAGAAGCCATATTTCTTTTGGGAAAACCCCTGTAAGGATCAGTGTAAAACCCCCTCAGGATCAGTGACGTACACAGAGAATTAAGAGCCCCATAGCAAGGATCAAACCAGGCCCCCACACAGGACAGAAGGGCTTCCGTCTAAACCCTTTTCAATGACCCTTGGGCCATTTTTCCACTGTCTCATTTGCTAAAAGCCGTTCCTTTAGAGGGAAGAGTCCTGACCAAGTTTTCACTTCAAGTAGAAGAGGGGATGATCCCAACTAAGACTGGGCCCCCTCTTGCCCTGGACCCCATAGCAGTCGCATGGTCTGCCGCTATGGTAGTTATGCCCCTGCTCAGGATAAATGCATGGGTGCATGAAGCATTCAACAGTCACTATCTTGGAACAGATTGTAACAGCGCTGGTACCAGGTGATTCTTTTCATCTGAAAACAGAACATTTGGAAGTTGGTTTTGCCTTTTATATAAGTCTGATTTATTTTCCTGGTTTTATTCTGCATCTTGGACAGACATGAGTCGCGTTGTGTATTAAATTTATCCTCTGCTACGACTTCTTTAGGCTGAAGCCAAGTAAATGCTGTTACTGGACACAATTCCGGTATACTCAGAAATGTTGACCCTTATAGAATATCTGTAAATCCTGAGCTCATGGACTTATTTTGTGTCTTTTGTGAGTATTTGGTCTAGTGCCCTGTTCATTATATAATCTTTAATATGTGCTAGTTTATAACATGAGATCTGCTGAAACATTTACAGTATGAAAAAGTCTTTGTTTTATCAGATGTTCCTATTAAATCAAAAACACATTTAAGTGGATGTTATTGGACTGTATGTAAAACACATGGCCTGATTTATTTTAAATTAAGGAAACAGGTATTCTCCAATATTTTAGTTGTCATATAGAAAAAAAAATGTTTGGCTCTTACTCCACAGTTTAACGAGTATCTTGAATAAAGTTTATTATTTTTTCTTTTTAGCATCTCTCCCACGCAGTGATTGACACTTTGAGACATATGCCACTCTATTGGTTCTCCCGTGATAGAATAGACAGGAACTGCCAAACAAGAACTTTACTGTTTGCTTCATTGAGGCTTAAAGAGGACCTTTCACCACTCCTGACATGCCTATTTTAATAGTTTCATGCATTCCCCACGTACTAACAATTCTGGAGCATCTATTCTTATGTCTCTGTGTTGTGCTATTCCTTTATTATTTGCACTAGAAGTTATGAATGAATTACTATTTGCCATCAGTAAGGGAACAGAGGGGAGGTGACCAGTTGGGGGTGTGTCCCTGCACAGACTGACTTTAGCCAATCAGTGCTGCCATGTTCAGACTGTTCAGGTACACACCTCCAACTTGTTACCTTCCCTCTGTTCCTTTACTGAAGGCAAATAGCAATTCATTCATAACTTCTAGTAGAAATAATAAAGGAATGGCACAACATAGAGCCATAAGAATAGATGCTCCAGAATTGTTGTTACATGGGGAATGCATGAAGCTATTAAAACAGCAATGTCAGGAACGGTGAAAGGTTCTCTTTAATGCATGGTGGAACTGAGAGCACAATACTTAATACAAACACCCTTAACATGATGATTGCTATTCAGTGGTGCCTCTTTGCCTAGTTTGGCCAATGTGCTGTCTCATGGCTAGTTGCTCTTGGTCCCTCATGGTGTTCTGAAACCCTAGGCGTAGCCCCATCTGTACAGCTGACATATCTCAAGTAGTTCACCTTACCAGACTTCATAGGTGAGACAACACTCATGCCTCTCACTAGATCACTCTGCCTCCATCCTCCTTTTTCCAGCCTAAACTTGAGAGTTGCAACTCACATTCAACCACATTCAATTTTACTTCAAGTCCATGGTATCTTGTACATTGCAAGGTTGGTGGATGTCATTGCTCCAACCTCTCAATAGGTCCTTAGGGCAGTGCGCGAATTTGCAAGTGTTGCTCACCTCCACTTGCTAGTTAATGGGCACTTTAGGCAGCTGGTTCTTCCTATACCAGACGATAAGGATTTCCCTCAGGTGCTTTCTCTCACTTTCTCTGTAAGGTCTGAATTTCTGGTCCACTCAGACCCCACCCTTTGTGAACCTAACAAAAAAAATGATTATCATGCCATCCCCTTACACTTCTATCCCCAAATCACTAGAAAATTATAGAGGCCCCCATTAAAGTGTATAATGGATATATGCTTACAGTTGTATGGTGGGTTTAGCTGTTGCATTAGTAGCCATGAGTCTCTTTCATGGAAAAAAAAGGGTCTGTATAAACCACTTTCATTTGATCATGCCATAATGGACCTTAGCATAATGGTAGATTTCATTCAAAAATTAATTTCAATCTTTAAAGGGTTTCTGTCATCAGAATTTATCACTGTAAATCTAGTGTCATTTGCAATGCGCAAATGACACCTGATGACAGATCTGTTACTGTTATAGATTTCTGTAGCGTTGTTTTAGAGAAAATTGCGTTTTTAAAATATGTAAATTAGCTTCCCTAGGTGCATGGGGCGTTAACTCTGCACCTAGTAGCGGCATAATTCCTCCTCTTACCCCTCTTCTGGTTTGGTGATTGACAGGGCCAGGCAGCCAGCTCTTTCGGCTCCCGGCCCTGTCCGAGTGCGAAATCCCGCGCCTGCGCAGTGCGATCCTCAATCCGCGCATGAAAGCCGCCGAAAGAGTTGGCTGCCTGGCCCTGTCAATCACCGAACTGGAGGAGGGGTAAGAGGAGGAATTACACCGCTACTAGTTGCAGGGTTGACGCCCCTTGCACCTAGGGAAGCTAATTTACATATTTTAAAAACGCAATTTTCTCTAAAACAACGCTACAGAAATCTATAACGGTAACAGATCTGTCATCAGGTGTCATTTGCGCATTGCAAATGACACTAGATTTACAGTGATAAATTCTGATGACAGAAACCCTTTAATTAAAATAGATTTTTAATTACACGCTTAATACCAAATCTACCTGTCAAAGTCAATAAAATGTGCCACAAGTTTGGCAAGGGCAGAAGATGGCTATTTGCTTGAAGGAATGATTATGCTGCCTGCAGTATTCAGAGTTAACATCAAGAAGCAATGCAATAGGGAAAAAGTATGACTCAGGACTTGAAAGACAAAAATATGTCAATTACCATCGCTTCAACAAGTGCCATTTTCTAAAGCTCTTGTGTAAAGACCTCTAATCCCATGTACCCTTTTACTCATAATAAAAAAACACACAAATATTTCCATACTGCTGACTGCGATGACCTTCAGATCTCTCATGTCATATTTTTGGAATTTTCCTGATAAAATTAAGGTCTATTCCTCAGTGTGTATTTGGTATGCTGTGGGTAAAAGTCTCTCTGCATAGGTTGAACATTATGGGTTTGATGAATGCCACAACTGTCCTTTAGGCATCTACTGGGCTTGTATATCTTGGCAAACCTCTTTTTTCTTAAGACCGGCATTTAAGACGCTGATCTTAATAACCCCTATATCTGGCAGTGGATCCGCCAAAGTTATGAAGAGGAGCAGGCTTCTAAATAACTTCGGCACATCCAGCGCCAGTCTAAATGTAAGCCAGCTCCCTTGCTGGCTTACATTTAGACCATTTTCTACACCTAAAGCAGGTGTAGAAAATGATGAATCAGACGGGCCTACCGCCCCGTTCCCATCCACACTACACCCCCTTTTTTAGATCTAGCGTGAGCGGGGAAAAGTCACAGATTGCAGTGCATTTCTGAATAACAAATGACCCCCATGTCTCTTGAGTCAAAAAAACTCGAGTCAAAGGGAGGTTCCACAATGACCTGTACATACCAAAGGCTGATCAACGTTCCCATCATGAATACCAGGTAGGAATAACAATGGTACAGTAGTTAATGGTGTCCCACACAACAACGCCTGGTATTGGTTCTGTGTGTCTCTGCACCATGCATGATGGCAGTAGGCACCCTCAAGCAAATCCACCCTTTGAACAGATCAGCACAGTAGTTCTCATATCAGTCTACCACTCCATTCCCTTCCATGGGGCTGACAGAGTGCTATCTACATCAATCCTATAAAAGTGACTGGAACAGTGGACAGATGTGCGCACAAATTCTCCATTCAGGGTGGGAAATTGGTGACCTTTCATTCTCGGGATCCGTGGAAAGGTAATACATTTGTAGTTTTTGTGAGATAACCCTTTCAGATATAAGAGAGTTTAAGAGGGAAAAAACTACTGTAAAACTCACATATTTGGATTGAGTGTTTTTCAGAAACATAAATTATACGGGATGTTATCATTTCAGGCTGCACTCAATTGGGCGAGGAAGCACCTGATGTACTATAGCATGAACCTGTGTCATGCAAAAGTATTAAGTGATCCCTTAAGGTGCCAGAACAGATGTGTAGCTTCATGCAAGCCAACAAACATATGTTTTACATTACCCAACAGTGG
>ONZH01027580.1:0-25890 GCA_900303285.1 Rhinella marina
TACTATTTTGGGGTACGTATGACTTTTTGATCTCTTGGTATTACACTTTTTGTGATGTAAAGTGACAAAAAATGGCTTTTTAACACAGTTTTTATTTTATTTTTTACTCTGTTCACCTGAGGGGTTAGATCATGTGAGATTTCTATAGAGCAGGTTGTTATAGATGTGTCAATACCTAACATATATACGTTTTTATTTATTTAAAGAGGACCTTTCACGGTTTTGAATTACTGTAGATAAATACCTCTTGTCCCGGGGTACCCCCGCTGATGCTGCCACTCTGCCTAGTTTTTTAAAATACAGCTCCTACTCCCCGCTGTGCCCGCCTGTAGTTTTCGCGCTCAGTATGTAAATACTGAGCATCGGTACAGGGAGGAGGAGACGCCGGCATTTCTCAATGGGCGTCTCCTTCTCCCTGGCTGTGCCGCGATCCAACCACAGCGGAGAGCGTCACAGCCAGGGAGAAAAAAAAACCTCACCTTCTCCCTGGCTGTGACGCTCTCCGCTGTGATTGGATCGCGGCACAGCCAGGGAGAAGGAGACGCCCATTGAGAAATGCCGGCGTCTCCTCCTCCCTGTACCGATGCGCGAAAACTACAGGCGGGGAGTAGGAGCTGTATTTTAAAAAATTAGGCAGAGTGGCAGCATCAGCGGGGGGTACCCCGGGACAAGAGGTATTTATCTACAGTAATTCAAATCCGTGAAAGGTCCTCTTTAAGTTTTATACAATAATATCATTTTTGAAACAAAAAAAAATCATGTTTTAGTGTCTCCATAGTCTGAGAGCTGTAGTTTTTCTTATTTTTGGGGAGATTGTCTCAGGTAGGGGTTCATTTTTTGTAGGATGAGATGACTGTTAGATTGGTACTATTTTGGGGTGCGTATGACTTTTTGATCGCTTAGAATTACACTTTTTGTGATGTAAGGTGACTAAAAGTGGCTTTTTGACACTGTTTTTATTTTATTTTTTTACTGTGTTCACCTATGTGTTCACTCATGTGATATTTTTGTAGTGCAGGTTGTTAGAGACGTGGCAATACCTAATGTTATACTTTTTTTATTTATTTAAGTTTTACACAATAATATCATTTTTGAAACAAAAAAAAGATATCATGTTTTAGTGTCTCCATAGTCTGAGAGCCATAGTTTATTTTATTTTTTGGGCGATTGTCTCAGATAGGGGCTCATTTTTTGTGGGATGAGGTGACGATTAGATTGGTACTATTTTGGGGGGCATATGCCTTTTTGATCATTTGGTATTGCACTTTTAGTGATGTAAGGTGACAAAAAATGGCTTTTTTAGCACAGTTTTTATTTATTTATTTTTACGGTGTTCACCTGAAGGGTTAGGTTATGTGATATTTTTATAGAGCCGGTCTTTACGGACACGTCAATAACAAATATGTCTGTTTTTCTTTTTCTTTTTTTACAATTTTGTGTGTTTTATTTTGGAAAAGGGGCGTTTTTTTTTTACGTGAAACTTTATTTCTTTTTTTTTTTATCAGGGAAAACACTTTTTTTTACTTTTTATTTTTGTCCCACTCTGGGACTTCTGGGGGTCTGATCCCCTCTGTAATGTATTGCAATACATTGGCTGTCAGCTGTCACAGGGGCTGGATCTCACAGGCTTCTGTAGAAAGCATCCCCGATGCCTATGCAAGGCATCGGGGCTGCCTTCTGTTACATCAGGTCCCCGTCACTGTAGCGAGGGGGCCCGATGGAAGAGCGGAGGACACTGGTAACCTCCGCAAACCCCGGTTAATACGCCTGATGCAGGCGTATGCAGCAGGTCTCTGGGCATTTGTCAGTGCGGGAGCTGGTCCTTAAGACATGGCAACCAGCGCTGTACATTTACGGCGCGGGTCCTTAAGGGGTTAAAGAGGACCTGTCACCTCTCATGTCATCACTGCTTTGGACGCTTCTTGCATTGCTCAGGCAATAAAAATTCTGGAGCATCATTTCTTATTACTTTATGTTGTGCCATTTCTCTATTATCCCTACTATAACTTCTACTATGAATTAATTGCTAGCAGTCTGCAATAAAGGTCCACCTGGGTGTTACCAGTTAGGGGTGCCATATGCAGCTGACCAGTAGAGGTGACGGGTGTCGGACCTCCCACTGATCTGATATCGATGATCTATTCAGACTTTTTTGCTTCCATAGTAGTTTTTTTTTCCCAATTAATTAATGTTACACTAAACTCATCATGCATGGACCATTCCGTAACTGAATTTTGAATTTCCAGGAATTTTGTCTTTATGGTTTCTAGTTGTTTTTGTGCAATAAATAAATTCATTTATTTCAAAGAACAATCTGTAAGGATTTGGTTTCAATCCTATGCGAATTGTCTATTGACAATGGTAGGAAACCTGCATACTTTAACCCCTTCTACCCCGGGCCAGTTTTCGCCCTCCTGCCCAGGCCATTTTTTGTAAATCTGACGTGTGACACTTTATGTAGTAATAACTTTGGAACACTTATTTATCCAAGACATTCTGAGATTGTTTTCTCATAAATTTGAGTCAATATATTTCACATTTATTTATGAAAAAATCCCTGTAAGGGCGCACAGCAGGGCACAGAAGAAAAGGAGCGCCGCATGGTTTTAGGGAGGCAGATTTTGATGGACTGGTTTTTAGATGCCATGTCCCATTTGAAGCCCCCCTGATTCACCCCTACTCCCAAACTCCCAAAAGTGACCCCATTTTGGAAAACTAGGGAATAAGGTGACAGTTTTATTGGTACTATTTTGGGGTACATATGATTTTAATTGCTCTATATTACGTTTTTTTGGCAAGGTACCCAAAAAATGGGTGTTTTGGCAATGAAAGTTGAAAGGTTAGATCATGTGCGATACCTGATATGTTTACTTTTTTTTAAATTTATTTAACTTTAA
The DNA here is from genome assembly GCA_900303285.1 of Rhinella marina. Lineage (NCBI taxonomy): Eukaryota > Metazoa > Chordata > Amphibia > Anura > Bufonidae > Rhinella > Rhinella marina. The sequence continues at coordinate 2,898 of ONZH01027580.1, forward strand.
CACAATAGCATTTTTGAAGCAAAAAATGATATTTTAGTGTCTCCATGTTCTGAGAGCCATATTTTTTTTTTTGAGCGATTGTCTTATGTAGGTGCTCATTTTTGGTGGGGTGAGGTGACTTTTTTTAGTACCATTTTGGGGACAAATGCCTATTTGATCGCTTGATGTTGCACTTTTTGTGATGTAAGGTGATAAAAATGGCTTTTTTTGACAGGGCTTTTATTTTTTTCTTACTGTGTTTATCGGACGGGGTAATATTTATTTATATTTTTCTTTTTTTATTATTAAATCAGGGGAAAGGGGCGTTTTTTTTTTTTTTTTTTTTACTTTTGGGGATCTGAACCCCTCTGCAATGCATTACAATACATCTGTATTGTAATACATTGCCTTTTAGTGTATTACATTGAGTAATACACTAACAGGTTGCCTAGGAGACCTAGCCTGGGGCTGGATCTCCTCGGCCCCCGTTGAAGTCAGGTCCCAATGCTGTGCGAGGCATTAGGCAGCCTCTGCACGGCATCGGGCTGCTTTGTCACCCATTGGGTCCTCGCCATAGCAGCACAGGGACCTGATGGGCTCCCTCACCTGCCACATGTACCTTCTATGCCACAGTCAGCGCTGAAGGGGTTAATCTGCTGGCATCGGCTTTTACAGAGATGCAGGAAGGGCCTGGCTATCAGGGACTGCCGGGCCCCTGCAGTGTTCGGGCGCGCACCGCTCTGGTGCCCACCCGATCACCATGACGTAATCACTTACATCATCACTTGCAGCCATGACGTACTATTACATCATATGTCAGGAAGGGGTTAAAGCTTTGGGGGGTCATATTTTGTTGACATAATTTTTCAATGAGCTTGTGTCTTACTATACTTTAATGGGGCTGTCTGTTTTTTAATATTGATGACCTATCCTCATAAGGTTAGATAGAAACATTTAAGCGATCAACATTACTCAATATTACTACACTACGAGGAATGGTAGTCTGCAATGATAATAATCTATTAGACATTAGGGGAGTAATTTATTAGGACCAGCAATTATTAATACCACTTTAGCTGGCGCCTCTACGTAACTTCGGCATATCTACCTCCTGTCTAAATCTACGCCACCTCTCTTGCTGGCGTAGATTTAGACAATTTTCTATGCCTAAAACAGGTGTAGAAAATGATGACTGAGACAGGCCTGCCAGCCTTTTTTATACCTGGCATGAGCTGGGAAAGGTCACAGATTTCTTGGCAAATAATCCTTGCGTCGCAATCTGCAATTGATATATTCACCAAAAAGTGGCATATATCTGTTTGTAAATGATCTCCTCAGTCTTGTCATTTTTTTTTCTATTCAATTTAATATATGTATAGTTTTTGTAACATAGTAACATAGTTTATAAGGCCGAAAAAAGACATCTGTCCATCCAGTTCGGCCTGTTATCCTGCAAGTTGATCCAGAGGAAGGCAAAAAACCCCTGTGAGGTAGAAGCCAATTTTCCCCACTTTAGGGGAAAAACATTCCTTCTCGACTCCAATCAGGCAATCGGAATTACTCAGTGGATCAACGACCCATCTCTAGTAACTATAAACTGTAATATTATTACACTCCAGAAATACATCTAGGCTCCTCTTGAACTCTTTTAGTGAAATCACCATTATCACCTCCTCAGGCACAGAGTTCCATAGTCTTACTGCTCTTACCGTAAAGAATCAACTTCTATGTTTGTGTACAAACCTTCTTTACTCCAGATGCAGAGGATGTCCCCTCGTCACAGTCACAGTCCTCGGGATAAATAGATGATGGGAGAGATCTCTGTACTGACCCCTGATATATTTATACATAGTTATTAGATCTCCCCTCAGTCGTCTTTTTTCTAAAGTGAATAAGCCATGTGGTTATCATATTGCCAGAACCGCTCATATCGACAATAGAAGGCCTGGCCTGTACTAAACGCATGCATGATTAAAAGATTTGAAATAGTTTACAATGAAAAGCTGGTAGTTCAATACATTACTTGTTGCCTTCTTTTACTCAGAGGCTTAATATGTTGCAGGGCTCTGGATACTGCAAATTTAGATTTGTAACTTCTATTTGAATACGATATATAAAATGTAGCAATACAGCTTCACATTTTACCAGTTCTGATCGCTTGTCCCATAGGCCACAAGAGAATACTTTTGCAGCCTATGGGATTCTGACAAACTGTTTGTGAAACTGACTTGGGCACAATTAATCTGGCAGCTTGCTGTAATAGCACCAAGAGCCTTCACAAGGGCTCAGACTGTGATGGCAACCAGTTGGGTCCCATAATTTCACCAGCAGGATACAGGGAGCCCCCTCTGTCTAACCACACAAATGCCATGGAGGCTACTGACAGCAGCATCTGAAGGATTAAATTAACCCATCTGGGTCACTGCCTACGAATGTCTGCTGGGTCACAGCTAGTGAGTTTTCTCCAAACATCCCCTGCTCACTAATCTTAAACTAAATTAAACTAAAATGGTGCAATTCATTCATCATGTTCAACTGAGGCATATTAAAGAAGAACTCCCGCAAAAATTTTTATTCCATGTCCTGCTAGAAATGTACATAATGTAATCTGTAGTGAATGTCATTTTCTTACCAGTAGCTGAATTTTTGAGTTATATCATCCTAAAGTTTCTTATCTATGTCATGTGACTAGGAATTAGACCCACCAACTCACACAGCACCTTATGTGTGGACAGGAAGTCTAATTTTCTATGCATTCCCATGGGAGCCTCACTTTCAGTCTCATAGGAATGAATAGAGAAGTGACTGGCTTGCTGTCCTGGGTCAGTTGGAGGTCAGGGAGTTGGTCACATGACACAGCTGCAATAAGAAGAGAGTGGAAACTCTCAATTTCAGCCTCTGATAACAAAATGACATTCACTACAGATTATATCATGCACCTGTCACGCTACAATGTAGGAGGGAAAACTCCACACCGAGCATACACCGAAACACTTCAGAGTTGAGGACCGAATTAGCGGGTAAGAAGCCAGTGGCAAGGAATACCACTGAACCAAGTGCACTGGAAATACCAGGAACCAAATCCAGAGGGCAGAAACCCAGTGAGCCCCGTTCTTCACAGAGCCCCAGATGGTAGGGATGCACTTATCCAAAACTCACTGGCTGCACCTCCAGGATGGTCCCGGTGCACCTGGCAACTTACCTGCTGATACTGTTGGAAGAAACACCAGCAGCCCACACACCAAAGACTGGAACCCAGGCACATGTACTGGAACCCGAACACCAAACAGGACTCAGTACACACAACACACCCAGGAACCAGCTCATCAGCAACAACTCGCAGTTTTGCTGTTCCCCCTCCGGGAACCCTGGAGCCCTCTCACCGAAGGCACATACATACAGGGAATGTTTGGACTCCATGTCAGAAGACACATGGCAGTCACAGACCAAACACCCACCCGGAACATAAACCACACACCACATAACCAGGATAAGGGAAGGGGATGAGAAGACCTCGATGACATATTAAGTGGCCACAAGGACTGGGAAGATGTAATCCCAGGAGGCTGGAGCACAACTAACCCACCAGGCTAGCAACAACAGAATAAAAGCACCTAGTGACCACACCCAGCTCAATATGTTAACCCCATGAAAACCAGACAGGGAAGGAGGGAAGTATACAATAAGAAGGGAACATAGCAGCAACCAAAACTACACGTTGCCCCTGGCAACTAGCAACCACGGAATACTACCGCAGCCAGAATGCCAGGACACAAACATGAGCAACATGGAAGCCATGTCACGGAGAACAACCAAGACACCACCAATTTACACGTTGCCCCTGGCAACCAGCATAACCACATTCAGTATACAAGGGCACAAACATGAGCAACCAGAAACATGTGTCACGATAACCACACGGTACGTGACAGCACCTTTCTAACAGGTCAGAGAATAAAATTTTTTGCAGGAGTTCTTCTTTAATGAAGGAAAAGGAAAGTGAGTGGGAAACCAGAATTCTAGAAAATGACATAAGCATTAGTATTATTCTGTTCTGAGAAAGCATCTAAGCCTACTTTAAAACCAGCAGCTGTTCCTGCTGTTACCATGTCCTGAGGTAGACTATTCTACAAATGTATAGCTCTTATGGTAAAGAATCCTTGTTTCACAAACTTACAGTACCTGTCCAGGCACTAGCAGCAAGTTCTCCAGCTTCAACGCAACTGTGCTGGGAGAGACACGCTGCTAAGCCATGCCCACTGGTGCCGAGCGTCCTTAGCCATAGGATGCAATGCTGTTTCTCCCCACAGTGCCCGTGTGCTGAAGACTAGCAGTGGGCTGATTTTTTAGCTGATCTATTCCTTGGTAAAAGCGTTATGACTAATGAGGTGCCGAGTCATGACCTATCAGGTTCTGATCCTGGGACTCAGTGCTCTATTTAAACCCCTTCCTGGCCTTATGACAGTGCCAGTGATAGTATCTGACTCACTAGCTGTGCTCTTGGTTGTGTATTTTGGATTACTAGTGCTTTGCCCTCTGGCTTGTCCTTTTGACCACTTTCTGTCTAACATATTAGTACTGATTTTTCCATCTGGTACTGATCTCGGCTTGGCTATTTGACTACTCTCTGTCTCTCAATTTGATACTTTGTTTTCCTCCTGGTTTTGACTCATTTCAGTATGACTCTGTCTCTGTGTCTTATTTTGTCCCTTAGTGTTGCCTCTCACCTTATGAGAGTAGCGAACGTCAACCAGTTGCACACTTAGAGCTTGCACTGCAACGCAAGTTGGACGGGGTTCCAATTAGGGCTCACTGTCCATGTTCATCCATAACTACTGACATTACATCTTGGCACTGGAGTCTGAATTTTTTCATCTATACCTGGAGGCAGTGCCCCCTTGTCTTTCCAGAAGATTTTGCATGAAACAGCTTTTTCATCATATTCTTTGAACAGGCCATTTGTTTATTTTTATAAATTAACTAACAGAAGGACCCTGCTTTGCATGGTTATATTTAATTTAATGCTTGTGTGTGAGGTTAAACGATATCCACAGTGTTCTACATCACAGTGACCTCTACAGCATACTGCACCTTTAACAGTAACTTCCACAGTACCCTGCTGCCTTAATAGTGACCTCTAAAGCATCCTGCCCCTTGTATAGTGGCCTCCATAGTTTCCTGCCCCCTTAACAGTGACCTGTACAGTGCCTACCCCTTTAGCAGTGACCTCCACAGCAACCTGCCCCTTTAATAGTGGCCTCCACAGTCCCCTGCCCCTTCAACAGTGACCTCCACAGTGCCCTCCCCTTTAACAGTGACCTTCACAGCGGCCTACCCCTTAACAGTAAAATCCACAGCATTTGCCCCTTTAATTGTGAGCTCCACAGCAGCTGCCCCTTTAATAATGAACTCCACAGTCCCCCGCCTCCTTGACAGTAACTTCCACAGCGCCAACCCCCTCGTTAGAAGTGATTTCCACTATAACCTATCCCCTTAACAGTGACATCCACAGTGCTCCGTTAACTTAAAATGTGACCTCCACAACACCCCACCCCCTTAACAGTGACCTATACAGCACCCGTCCCCTTAACACTGATCTCCATAGCAGACCAACCCCTTAACAGTGACCTCCATTATTTCCTGGCCCCTTAACAGAGACCTCCACAGCACCCGCCCCTTTAACAGTGACTGCCACAGCATCCCACTCCCTTAACAGTGACCCCTACATTGACTGCTCCTTTAATAGTAAACTCCCCAGTCCCCTGCCCCCTTAACATAAACCTCCCCAGTGCCCTCCACTTTAACAGTGACCTCCACAGCATCCTGCCCCTTTAACAGTGATCTCCACAGCACAACCCCTTACCCCTGCCCCTTAACAGTAACCTTCACAGTGTCTGCCCCTTTAACAGTAACCTACACAGCATCCCGCCCCTTTAACAATGATCTCCACAGCGCCCAACCCCTTAACAATTTGGTTATTATAAATGCGACGGTGCAGATACATACACTCTGCTTTATATATTAGATCATGCTCTCCCTGAAACATCTCTTTAGTTCTTCGAGCCTCATAACTAAGTCCCTCCATGACGTTATCAGTATAGTAGCCCACTTCAGCAAAGCCAAATACCTCAGTGGATTACAAAATAATGCTCTAGCAGCACAAAACACCTTCCCACTAGCTCTCTTCCTGTGGTGGCCAGTGGCAGCTGCCAGGTTCTGTCCTCTTACTTCAGTTGCCTCAGGATGGCAATACAGTTGAATTCAGGAGTCAGGAGGGCACCAGACCCTAATTTCTGATATTTAAGGACTCTATACTGACAGGGAGTGATCCACAGGATTGGCGCATAGCAAATGTGGTGCCAATATTCAAAAAGGGTCCAAAAACAGAGCCAGGAAACTATAGGACGGTAAGTTTAACATCTGTTGTGGGTAGACTGTTTGAAGGTTTTCTAAGAGATGCTATCTTGGAGTACCTCAATGAAAATAAGCAAATAACTCCATATCAGCATGGCTTCATGACGGATTGGTCATGTGAAACCAATTTAATCAGTTTCTATGATGAGGTAAGTTCTAGACTTGACCGCGGGGAATCAATAGATGTCGTATATCTGGACTTCTCCAAAGAATTTGACACTGTACCACATAAAAAGTTAGTATATAAAATGAGAATGGTTGGCCTGGGAGAAAATGTCTGTATGTGGGTAAGTAACTGGCTCAGTGATAGAAAACAGAGGGTGGTTATTAATGGCACATACTCAGATTGGGTCACTGTCACTAGTGGGGTACCACAGGGGTCAGTTTTGGCCACCATTCTCTTCAATATATGTATTAATGATCTTGTAGAAGGCTTGCAGAGTAAAATATCAATTTTTGCAGATGACACTAAATTGTGTAAAGTAATTAACACAGAAGAGGACAGTACACTGCTACAGATGGATCTGGATAGACTGGAGGCTTGGGCAGAGAAGTGGAAGATAAGGTTTAACACTGACAAATGTAAGGTTATGCACATGGGAAGGAATAATGCAAGTCACCAGTACATACTAAATCGTAAAACACTGGGTAACACTGACATGGAAAAGGACCTAGGAATTTTAGTAACCGGCAAACTAAGCTGCAGAAACCAGTGTCAGACAGCTGCTGCCAAGGCCAATAAGATAATGGGTTGCATCAAAAGGGGCATAGATGCCCGTGATGAAAATATAGTCCTGCCACTTTACAAATCACTAGTTAGACCACACATGGAATACTGTGTACAGTTCTGGACTCCTGTGAACAAAACAGACATAGCAGAGTTGGAGAGGGTTCAGAGGAGGGCAACTAAAGTAATAACTGGAATGGGTGGACTACAGTACCCAGAAAGATTATCAAAATTAGGGTTATTAACTTTAGAAAAAAGACGACTGAGGGGAGATCTAATAACTATGTATAAATATATCAGGGGTCAGTACAGAGATCTCTCCCATGATCTATTTATCCCCAGGACTGTGAGTGTGACGAGGGGACATCCTCTGCGTCTGGAGGAAAGAAGGTTTGTACACAAACATAGAAGAAGATTCTTTACGGTAAGAGCAGTAAGACTATAGAACTCTCTGCCTGAGGAGGTGGTGATAGTAAGTCCACTAAAAGAGAGGCCTGGATGTATTTCTGGAGGGTAACAATATTACAGGTTATAGCTACTAGAGATGGGTCGTTGATCCAGGGAGTTATTCTGATTGCCTGATTGGAGTTGGAAAGGATTTTTTTCCCCTAAAGTGGGGAAAATTAGCTTCTACCTCACAGGGGTTTTTGCCTTCCTCTGGATCAACTTGTAGGATAACAGGCCGAACTGGATGGACAGATGGTTTTTTTCGGCCTTATAAATTATGTTACTATGTAACTATGTTACATAGTACTTCATGTTAGTGGCAAATTTGAAAATATGTTTTGCCTTTATTGATTTAAAAAAAATCTAAATTTACAGAAAATGTGATAAGTAGAAATTTTCTAAATTTTAATTTCTCTGCTTTCAAGACAGAGAGTGATACCTCATAAAATGGTTATTACTTTACATTCACCATATGTCTACTTTATGTTGGCATCATTTTGTACAGTAAATGTCATTTATTATTTTAGGACATTAGAAAACTAATATTCGAAACAATTTTAAAAATTTTAAAGAATATTTTCAAAAGCAAATTTTGTAACCATTTCCAGAAAGGGCCATGTACCACCTTCCTGACCAGGCCTAATTTTGCAAATCTGATCTTGAAATTTAAAAATGTAATTTTTAATACAAAGTTCCATTTTAATTTTTCTTGTAGTACAGCAAGGGTTAACAGCAAAACAAAACTCAATATTGATTACCTTGATTCCGCAGTTTGCAAAAACAACCCATATGTGGTCATAAACTGCTGTATAGGCACATGGCAGGGTGCTTAAGGGAAGCTGCATGATATTGTTCTTGGAGGGCAGGTTTTGCTTGAATGGTTTTTGGGCACCATGTTGTATCTGAAGAGACTCTGAGATACCCCAACAGTGGAAACTCCCAAAAAGTGACCCCATTCTGGAAACTACACCTATCAAGGAATTTATTGAGGAGTGCAATGAGTGATAGGATTTAGCAAGCATTTCAAAGAATTTAGAAACACTTGGCTGTGAAAATTAAACATTACGGGGGTCATTTATCAGATAGAAATAATCCTAAATTAGGCTTCTTTCTGGCGCAGATTGCGTCGCAAAAGTCCTTTGCGCCACAAACTGTGACTTCTTCTCACGCCAGGTCAAAAAAAGTGGCATAGTGTGGGCGGGGAAGGGGACAGGTTGGCAGGCCAGTATAATTTACTATTTTCTACGCCTGTTTTAGGCATAGAAAATGGTCTAAATGTAAGACAGCTAGAAAGCTGTCTTACATCTAGAAGTGGTGGTGGATCCGCCGAAGTTATATAGAGGCCTGCGCCTCTTCAGGCGCCCCCGCCAGGTATAGGGCTTATTAAGACCTGCGTCTAAAACACCAATCTTAATAAATGACCCCCTGCATTTTTTACAATAACATGTTGATTTAGCACCAAATGTTTCATTTTCACAAGGGGTAACAGGAAAAAATGCACCCCACAATCTGTTATACATTTTTCCTGAATATGGCAATACCCCATGGCGGCATTCAGAATGGAAGGAGCTATACCTGGATTTTCCATAAGTTTTTTATTTTTTTGTTGACTGAGCTATGTCAAGGCTTATTTTTTGCAGGATGTAGTTTTTATTGATACCATTGATACTGGCAAGGTATCCCTCTGATTGGTCTCTTGCTGGCTTCTCCCATGTGTCTGCTCTCAGTGATAGTGGAGACATAGCTGTACCTCTGATTGCCTTTACCTGCCCTCCTTTTCCCTTGTGTCATACAAGGAGGGTGGGCAAAGGAAGAGGCAAAGGAAGAGTCTGGGGAGGAGTAACCATGAAAGAAAGCAGAGCAGCCTGGGCTCCTACACACTGAACACCAACCCTGGGCACTTGTGAGTGCTCATTTGGCAAGAACCTTAACCACTGAGCTATAGAGCCCAATGCTAAGTCAGTGCTGAAAAACCTCATAGAAGTTTCTCTGGTATTATACAAGAGAAACTTCTATGAGGTTTTTAATACAAAAGAAACTTCTATGAGGTTTTTCAGCAATGACTTAACATTGAGCTCTATAGCCATCTAGTGGTATGAACTGGAATATACTATCAATGAGCCTGGAAGCCTAGTACAGGCTGTGGCTTATTTATAGAACAGGGTGCTTTCCCCAATCTCTGCTGGGGGAAAGTGTGCCTGAAGAGGTTTTTAACACTTTTAGATGTCGTGAGTGAGGGGAACTCATTGTTGTGAGGGGAGGGGGCATGTGGCATATTCTGGAGGCATGAGGGTGAAGAACTGTGTGAGAAGCTTTATGGGGTGTAAATCTGTGAGGGAAGGGGGGCAGAATCGACAGAATGTAACTGTGTTGTTAGTACATTATTACAAGATTTGGGGCCCCACATTTGATTTGGCCCAGGGCCACATTTTGTTTAAAACTGGACCTGGTTAGACCCCTTGATAAAGGTTGTTATCCGACTGAAAAGTTGGGAATATTTACATGGCCTCTAACATTGATGTATATTCTGGATGGAAATTATGTACAAAATGATGTGCAATTGCACCTTATGTATTAAAGCATCACTTGAAAAGAACGCTTTGGTGTGCCATAGATTTCTCCATGGGTACAGACTGACATTTGTCATCTATGAGTACCCACCACTGAAGGGTGTGCAGGTCTCATCTTCTCCAAATATAAGCTTCCTCAGGCTGAATAAGGCACTTTCCATAAGGAGAGACAGTACCCCCCAAATCCTGACCTAGGCCTCTCATGCAGTTAAGCCAGTACTCTCTTCTCTGTACTGATGAGGGTTGATCATCCTGAAATCCTAAGAGCTCATTTGCATCCCTTCTTCCTTGATGTAAATTACTGACCATGTGAAAGTGGTTTAATTCTAAGCAGCAACAGCCTAGCCCTAAAGATTCAATGATCCACCACCATTTTTCAGATTGAATATTAGGTTCAATTCTTAAAGAACTCCCGCAAAATTTTGTAGTCTCTGACCTGTTAGAAAGGTGCATTATATAATCTGTAATGAATGTCATTTTCTTATCAGAGACTGTATTTATGAGTTATCCCCTCTCTTCTTATTGTAGCTGGGTCATGTGACCAACTCCGTGACCTTCAACTGACTCTATTCATGCTCTATTGCTCTATTCATTCCGATGAGACTGAAAGTGAGGCTCCCATAGAAATGCATAGAAATTTAGACTTCCTGTCCACACATAAGATGATGTGTGAGTTGGTGAGTCTGATTCCTAGTCACATGACACAGATGAGAAACATCAGGGAGATATAACTCAAAAATGGAGCCACTGGTAAGAAAATGACATTCACTACAGATTACATCATGTACATTTCTAGCAGGACATGGAATAAACATTTTTGCGGGAGTTCTTCTTTAACTTGAAATCCCTCTTTTTTACCAAATATGCAGAGTGCATAGTAAGCATGAAAAAAAACAAAAAGTTACATTTTTGTCTCACTTATTTATTTGTATTTTGCAACAGCATTTTACTATGTTTTTTTTGCTGTGGTTTCTGGCATCTGTCAGGAAGGGGTTCTTTTGTGGTATTCAACAAAGATTCAGCCATACTGCGCACTTATGATACTAAGATCAATTGTCATTTCCTGGTTGTTATGGCAATGCTCCATACCTGCCACTCACTAGCTATCTGGAGCGGGCATGGGAGTCACATCTCTCACCCTCCTACTACTGCTGGGGTTGTGAGGCTTTGGACCTGCTGGTCCTCCATGGTTTCCAATTCTGGCAGCCTGTGGCCTGGACCTGCTGACAAGGTCCCTTTGCAGCCTGGCCTGACTTCTGACTTGTTTTACCTTTTCACACAAACTCTGCCTGTCCTGACCGCAGCATATTATTGACTACAAGTATTGTCTGATCCTTTGGTTCTTTGCACCAGTAGAAACATAGAAACATAGAAGATTGACAGCAGAAAAAGACCACCTGGTCCATCTACTCTGCCCTTTTATTGTTCCTTTATTGTTATCTTAGGATAGCTACATGTTTATCCCAGGCATGTTTAAATGCAGTTACTGTGGATTTGTCAACCACCTCTGCTGGAAGTTTGTTCCAAGCTTCTTCTACTCTTTCAGTGAAATAATATTTTCTAATGTTGTTCTTGATTTTTCCCCCAACTAACCTCAGATTGTGCCCCCTTGTTCTTGTGTTTAGTTTCTTATTAATAACCCTTCCCTCCTGAACTTTATTCAGTACTTTAACATATTTAAAGGTTTCAATCATGTCCCCCCTTTCTCTTCATTCCAGACTATACATATTAAGAACTGAGTCTTTCTTGATAAGTTCTATGCTTTAGACCTTCCACCATTTTTGTAGCTCTTCTTTGGACCCGTTCTATTTTAGCAATATCTTTTTGCAGGTGAGGTCTCCAGAATTGAACACAGTATTCCAGATGTGGTCTCACTAGAGCTCTATACAGAGGGATCACAATCTCCCTCTTTCTGCTTGTTATACCTCTAGCTATGCAGCCAAGCATACGATTTGCTTTCCCTACTGCCTGGTTGCATTGGTTACTCATTTTGAGGCTGTCAATGATGACTACCCCCAAATCCTTTTCTTCTGAAGTCTTTGTTAACACAGAACTGCCAATACGATACTCAGATAGAGGATTTCTTCTACCCCAAGTGCATTATTTTACATTTGGAAACATTGAACTGCAGTTTCCATTGTTTTGACCACTTATCTAATAAAGAAAAATCATTCTCCATATTACAGACACCTCCTGGAACATCAACCCTATTACACACTTTTGTGTCATCAGCAAATAAGCAAACCTTCCCTACCAAGCCGTCCCTTATGTCACTTACAAAAATGTTAAACAGAACAGGACCCAGAACAGATCCTTGTGGCACCCCACTTGTAACCAGCCTCTGCTCAGAATACACTCCATTAACAACAACCCTCTGGTATCTGTCCTTCAGCCAATTGCAGATCCACTGAACTATCCAGGGGTTATGTCCAATTCTTGATCTTATCTATCAGCTCTTTATGGGGAACCATATCAAAAGCTTTACTGAAATCCGGGTAGGCGATATCCACAGCACCACCTTCATCCAGCACTTTAGTTACATAGTCAAAGAAATCAATGAGATTAGTCTGACATGATCGGCCCTCAGTAAAGCCATGCTGGTTTGGGTCCATCAAGTTGTTTGTTGTTAGGTGGTCAATTATCTACTTTTTTACCAGTGTCTCTGATCCATGTGGGTCAGCTGTCAACCACACCTGGACCACTCCAAGAAGTAGCAATCTGGTGGCTCCCCTGCAGCAAAGTCCAGATTCCTGTATGGGGATTAAAGAGTGAACACCAGGGGGCTGCCAGGAAAACACCCATAGGATTAGCACAACCAAACTGGTTGACACAATGGTTCCACACTCACTGCCTGTGGCATCAGCAAATTTGTAGTGATTTCATTCTCTTCAAGCTTTTAATTATCACTCGGCAGAAAAAGTCACCCCTTGACGAAGGGATAGAAACATGTGTTGGGTCTGTCATGCCTGGGCAAGGTTTGTGTTAGGTATCATATTATATGCACTATGCTTAATTGTTGGTCAGAGTATATGATTCCTGTATGTGCAAGTGTGTAAGTCCATGTTAGTAATATAGTAACATAGTTTATAAGGCCGAAAAAAGACATCTGTCCATCCAGTTCGGCCTGTTATTCTACAAGTTGATCCAGAGGAAGGCAAAAAAACCCTGTGAGGTAGAAGTCAATTTTCCCCACTTTAGGGGAAAAAATTCCTTCCCAACTCCAATCAGGCAATCAGAAAAACTCCCTGGATCAATGACCCCTCTCTAGTAACTATAACCTGTAATATTATTACACTCCAGAAATACATCCAGGCTCCTCTTGAACTCTTTTGGTGAACTTACCATCACCACCTCCTCAGGCAGAGAGTTCCATAGTTTCACTGCTCTTACAGTAAAGAATCCTCTTCTATGTTTGTGTACAAACCTTCTTTCCTCCAGACGCAGAGGATGCCCCCTCGTCACAGTCACAGTCCTGGGGATAAATAGATCATGGGAGAGATCTCTGTACTGACCCCTGATATATTTATACATAGTTATTAGATCTCCCCTCAGTCGTCTTTTTTCTAAGGTAAATAACCCTAATTTTGATAATCTTTCTGGGTACTGTAGTCCACCCATTCCAGTTATTACTTTAGTTGCTCTCCTCTGAACCCTCTCCAGCTCTGCTATGTCTGCCTTGTTCACAGGAGCCCAGAACTGTGAACAGTACTCTTTGTTGGACCAGCATTAAAACTCTTGTGTTTATATTATTTATTGTTAATGGTTACTAATGTGGTATTGCCATTATTGCCTGCGTTGTGTTGTGTGTGTGTTTGGTCACTACTTTTTGATGTGTTTTAACACACATATTATGTTCAACAAATATGATAATTATTTGTTGAACAGTTCAGGCTTGTTGTTAGAAAAGTGTTCAAAGTCAAAAACTTCTTACAGGGAATATGTAATCAGTAAATGACCCTATGTCTCTAGTTATAGTTTTAAAAAAATCCTAAAATGATGCTGTTTTCACACTGACCACTATGCCTAAAATTATGTCAAGACTTCCTGTTCTTTGAGACCAGCCATATGTGCCGTAGACATACTAGACAGGGTTAAACTCAATGACTTCCATAGGAATTTTTTTCTGCTGCCTACAACCAATGCAGCTGTATGAGGATGAGCAACAGTAGCGATCGCTCATCTCATTCTCATACTGTGGAGGTGATCACTGTATGCCAGGCAGTAAGTGATAACCTCGCTGTACCCTCTGACGTAAAAAGCATCAGCTGAAGATTGTCTTCTCACATCCTTGCCCCATGTTAACCCCTACTCTCCTGGTATCCTTAACCCAAAATTATGCAGCATACCATTAGGTAAGTTTCTCTGTGTGTGTATACACAATGCACCCAGAAAGTTTTCAGACCATTTCACTTTTTTTCAAATTTTATGTTGTTTTTCCCCATTATTCTGCACTTAATACTCTATAATGACAATGTAAAAACAGAATGTTCAATTTATTCAAAAGGGAAAACTAAAATATTACATAAGTACATATTCAGACCATTTACTCAGTACTTAGTTGAAGCACCTTTGGTAGCGATTACAGCCTCCAGTCTTCTTGGGTATGATGCAACAAAGTTTGAACACCAGGATTTGGGAATTTTTTACTATTCTTCTCTACAGATCATCTGAAACTTTGTCAGGTTAGATGGGGACCATCGGTGAACAGCCATTTTCAGGTATCTTCAGTGATGCTTGTTTGGGTTCAGTCAGGGGTCTAGCTGTGCCACTCAAGAAAATTCACAAAGTTGTCCCTAAGCCACTCCTGTGCTGTCTTAGCTGTGTGCTTAGGGTTATTGTCTTATTAGAAGGTCAACCATCAGCCCAGTCTGAGGTCTTAAACTCTCCTGAAAACCCTGAAAAGTTCTCCTGGCCCAGCAGCTGAAAAATACCTCCATAGCATGATGTTCCCACCACCATGCTTCACTGTAGGAATCCAGACATGATGCTTAGAATTGAGGCAACAATGTTCAGACTTAGTTTAATCAAATCATAATCTTGTTTCTCACAGTCTGAGAGTCCTTAAGGTGCTTTTTTGCAAACTCCAGGTGGGCTTTTGTGTGTCATTTATAGCGGAGAGGCTTTCTTCTGGTCATTCTGCCGTAATGTTCAGATTGGTGGATTGCACTGCAATGGTTGACCTTCTAAAGTTTCTCCCATCGGCACAAAAGATTTTTGGATAGCAGACAGAGCGACCTTTGAATTCTTGGTTCCTTCTCTTATAAAGGCCCTCCTCCCCAATTACTTAGTGTGGCTGGGCGGCCAGCTCTAGGAAAAATCCTAGATGTTCCAAACCTCTTCCATTTAAGAATTACAGGGGCCAATGTGCTCTTGGGAACTTTCATTGCAGTAGTTATAGTTTATAAGGCCGAAAAAAGACATCTGTCCATCCAATTCGGTCTGTTATCCTGCAAGTTGATCCAGAGGAAGGCAAAAAAAAATGTCATTAACAGCCTACTGGACGTAGACTAAGAACAGACTAAGCTTTTTATGAATTCATGCACAATTAGCACTAATGCAATGGTCAATTTCAACCCCGGGAGTATTGTGCTCCTAGGGCCTGAACAGTTCCCTCAAGCCCTCTGAAGGATCAGAGGCCTGTCACAGCAATATTCCTAAGGAGTCCTGTCTGTGGATAATCACATGTTCAAGTACCCTAAGGGGACTTAGAAAAACTGAAGAATGTAAAAAAATGTTTTTAAAAATGTAAAAATTCAAATCACCCCCCACTTTCCCCATATTAACCCTTTCACTACTGAGCCACTTTAAATCCCAGGCCGATTTTTGCAAATCTGACATGCATCACTTTATGTGCTAACTTTGGAACACTTTTACTTATCCAAGCCGTTCTGAGATTGTTTTCTCATGACACATTGTACTTCATGACAGTGGTAAATTTGAGTCAATATATTTCACCTTTATTTATAAAATAATCCAAAATTGACCAAAAAAATTTAAAAAAATTCAGTTTTTTAATATACTGGATATAAAATATAATGGAAACCACCCATAAATAACCCAATTTTAGAAACTACACCCCTCAAATTATTGAAAACTGATGAACTTTCTTAACCATTGAGGTGTTCCACAAGAATTAAAGGAAAATGCAGGTGAAATTTCCAAATTAAATTTTTTGATAGATTTTTTTAAGTTAATCCATTTTTTCTTGCAACACAGCAAGGGTTAACAGCAAAATAAACTTCAAAATACATTACTCTGATTCTGCAGTTTACATAAATACCCCATATGTGGTGGTAAACTTCTCTATGGGCATGTGGCAGTGGTCAGAAGGAAAGGAGCGCCATGTGGATTTTGGAGGCAGGTTTTGCTAGAATGGTTTTTAGGCACCATTTTGTATTTGAAGAGACCCTGATGTACCCCTACCGTGGAAACCCTCAAAAATTGACCCCATTTTGGAAACTACATCCCTTAAAGAATATATTAAGGCAGTACTGAGCACTTTGAGCCCCTAAGCATTTTACAAAATTTGAAAACACTTGGTTGTGAAAATGAAAAGTTTCATTTCTTCCAATAAAATGTTGCTTTAGCGCCAAAAGTTTTATTTTCACAAAGGGTAATAGGAGAAAAAGCACCCCATAATTTGTTACCCATTTTCTCCTGAATACGGCATATTGTAGTGGTAAACTGCTGTGGGGGCACATGGCAGGACTCAGAACGGAAGGAGCACCCTATGGCTTTTGCAGCGCAGGTTTTGATGGATTGGTTTTTATTTTTTGAGTGATTGTCTTATGAGGGAGATATTTTTTTGAGGGATGAAGTCACATTTTTATTGATACCATTTTGGGGTACATAAGACTTTTTGATCGCTTGGTGTTACACTTTTTGTGAGGCACGGTTACAAAAAATGGCATAGTTGTTTTTATTTTTATTTTACAGTATTCACCTGAGGGGGTATATTTTTATAGAGCAGGTTGTTATGGACACGGCGATACCCAATGTCTCTATTATTTTTATTTTTGCTACGTTTTACACAGTGAAAGTCTTTTTGAACAGTGTAAAATCTTGTTTTTGTGTTGCCATTTTCTGAGAGCCATTTTTTTAAAATTTTTGGGTGATTGTCTAGTTTTTGATCGTTTGGTACTACACTTTTTGTGAGGCAAGGTGACCAGAAAATGGCTGTTTTTGCACTTTTTAAAATATATATATATATATTTTTTTTTACGATGTTCACCTGATGGGGTGGATCATGTGATATTTTTATAGAGCCGGTCGATATGGGCGAGGCGATACTTAATATGTCTACTTTTCTTTTTTTCACAATTTTTTAAAAGTTTTTTTTAATTAATTTTGGGAAAAAGATGATTTTTTTTTTACTTTAAAACTTTTACTTTTTTTTACTTTTTTTTTGTCCCACTCTGGGACTTCAACTTTTGGGATCTGATCCCCTGTACAATTAATTACAATACATCAGTATTGTAATGCATTGGCTGTAAGTGTATTACTCACTGTAATACACGTACAGCCTGCTTGCCTGTGAGATCCCATTGGCAGGATCTCACAGGCTTACTTGAAGGCAGCCACGATGCCTAAGGAAGGCATTGGGCTGCAGTCCCAGCCATCGGGTCTCTGTCACAGCAGCGCAGGGACCCGATTAAAGCTCTCTCCCTGCACGGACGCGGCACATCTAGGGTTAATGTGCCGGCATCGGTGTTTTAACCGATGCAGGCGCATACAGCAGCGGTCCGCCTGATCAGTGCGCTGTAGCTCTACAGTGCTGGTATTTTAAACACGGTAGCCAGCGTCATACATGTATGGCACTGGTACTGTATGGGTTAAAGATAAATAAACAATAAACAAACAAAAATCATATGCATTGTTGAGTCTCTAAATCCCTTAAGTATTAAAAGATAAAGCGTATTTATCCCATAGGGTGAACGCCATAACAGGAAAAAAATTAAAATTGCCAGGTTTTTGTCTCTTCATCTCAAAAATGGAATAAAAAGTGATTAAAAAGTTATACACACTCCAAAATGATATCTCTGAAAACTACAGATCACCCCCCAAAATATTAGTGCTCACACAGCTCTGTAGACAAAAATATTAAAAAGTTTTTTTCAGTATTAAAACACAAGAAAAACTATATAACAGTGATAACGCTGTAATGGTACTGACCAGTAGAATGCAGGTAACAGCTTAATTTTACCACAAACGGAACGCTGTAAAAATGAAACCCATAAAACTATGTCGTACTTGGATTTTTTCCAATTCCATCAAATCTTTTCCAGCTTTCCACTATATCATATTCAATATAGGATGGTTCCATTAAAATGTACAACTGGTCCTGCAAGTTGTACTTTTCACGGCTATGTAAATAGAAAAATAAGAAAAGTTATGACTCAGAGAAGGCAGGGAGTAAAATCAAAAATGCAAAAACATCATCCTATCTCCAACACTTATTGGCAATGTTAACCAATCACAGCACAACTTTCAATCCTTAGAGTGCTTGTGAAAAATGAAATCTGTACTGTGATGTGATGCCAGGGGCATCGCCAGTTCAAAACATTCGGTGCTTGAGACCCGGATGTTTTGACCAGGGCCCCGAATGTTATGGCTGGTAGCTATACAACTGCCTCGCCGACCTAAGGACGGCGATACAGTTAAATCACTGTGGCCACATTTATGTGTCGGGCTTACTCTGGAGCGCAGGCTGGGGACCGCAGGGCTGCAGCATTACACGTCAGGAGGCACGCTGAGCCAATGAGCAGCCGGCTCTACACACGTGCCTGCTGACGTTGATTGATGCTGCCCAGAGGTCCACGCTCAGGAGGAAGCCTAGGTCAGGAAGATAAGACTTGTGCCTGCTATCAACAGAGCCCCCCCTCCCCTCCTCAGTGCCTCCTGACTGCATCAATCCTGCAGCCTCCAAGTAGGAAGGTGAATGACCATGTGTTTGTAGTGTATATATATATATATATATATATATATATATATATATGCATGTGTGTGTATGTCTATATACATATATGTATATATGTGTCTATATTTATCCATGTGTATATGTCTATATGTATCTGTATGCATGTGTGTACATATGTGTCTATATATCTATGTATGCATGTGTGTGTATATATGTATCTGTATGCATGTGTGTATATATGTGTCTATCTATCTATATGTATGTATATATATATGTGTCTACATCTATAATACAGTACAGACCAAAAGTTTGGACACACCTTCTCGTTCAAAGGGTTTTCTGTATTTTCATGACTATGAATATTGTAGATTCACACTGAAGGCATCAAAACTATGAATTAACACATGTGGAATTATATACTTAACAAAAAAGTGTGAAACAACTGAAAATATGTCTTATATTCTAGGTTCTTCAAAGTAGCCACCTTTTGCTTTGATTACTGTTTTGCACACTCTTGGCATTCTCTTGATGAGCTTCAAGAGGTAGTCACCTGAAATGGTATTCCAACAGTCTTGAAGGAGTTCCCAGAGATGCTTAGCACTTGTTGGCCCTTTTGCCTTCACTCTGCGGTCCAGCTCACCCCAAACCATCTCGATTGGGTTCAGGTCTGGTGACTGTGGAGGCCAGGTCATCTGGCGTAGCACCCCATCACTCTCCTTCTTGGGCAAATAGCCCTTACACAGCCTGGAGGTGTGTTTGGGGTCATTGTCCTGTTGATAAATAAATGTTGGTCCAACTAAACGCAAACCGGATGGAATAGCATGCTGCTGCAAGATGCTGTGGTAGCCATGCTGGTTCAGTATGCCTTCAGAGTCCACCCGTTCACCTTTTCTGCGTTGCACAAAGACACAGTGGTTGGAACCAAAGATCTCACATTTGGACTCATCAGACCAAAGCACAGATTTCCACTGGTCTAATGTCCATTCCTTGTGTTCTTTAGCCCAAACAAGTCTCTTCTGCTTGTTAGCAGTGGTTTCCTAGCAGCTATTTTACCATGAAGGCCTGCTGCACACAGTCTCCTCTTAACAGTTGTTGTAGAGATGTGTCTGCTGCTAGAACTCTGTGTGGCATTGACCTGGTCTCTAATCTGAGCTGCTGTTAACCTGCGATTTCTGAGGCTGGTGACTCGGATGAACTTATCCTCCACAGCAGAGGTGACTCTTGGTCTTCCTTTCTTGGGGCGGTCCTCATGTCAGCCAGTTTCTTTGTAGCGCTTGATGGTTTTTGCGACTGCACTTGGGGACATTTTCAAAGTTTTCCCAATTTTTCGGACTGACTGACCTTTATTTCTTAAAGTAATGCTGGCCACTCGTTTTTCTTTACTTAGCTGCTTTTTTCTTGCCAAAATACAAATTCTAACAGTCTATTCAGTAGGACTATCAGCTGTGTATCCACCTAACTTCTGCCCAACACAACTCATGGTCCCAACCCCATTTATAAGGCAAGAAATCCCACTTATTAAACCTGACAGGGCACACCTGTGAAGTGAAAACCATTTCAGGTGACTACCTCTTGAAGCTCATCAAGAGAATGCCAAGAGTGTGCAAAGCAGTAATCAAAGCAAAAGGTGGCTATTTGGAAGAACCTAGAATATAAGACATATTTTCAGTTGTTTCACACTTTTTTGTTAAGTATATAATTTCACATGTGTTAATTTATAGTTTTGATGCCTTCAGTGTGAATCTACAATTTTCATAGTCATGAAAATACAGAAAAATTGAATGAGAAGGTGTGTCCAAACTTTTGGTCTGTACTGTATCTGTGTACGCATGTGTGTGAATAAACTGGAGATAAAAATTAGAGAACAATTCATGAACACTTGATTTTTTCAGAAATAATGCGATTTTTTTGTTAGGGGTATACCATGCCACTAGAACAGCGTTTAACAAAATAACCAAAGTACAAAACAAAAAAATCTTTATTTTGCAAAAAACACAATGATCAAAATTAGAGAACAGCAATGACTGTAGCACAGAGAAAGATTACAACTGAATTTTCTGAACGTTACAACTAGGGATGAGCGAATTTTTCCCAAATTCGATTCGGCTGGTTCGCCGAATTTTCCGAAAAGATTTGCTTCGATCCGAATAAATTTGTTGCGAATCGCGTTAAAAAAACGCTACTTCCGGGCTGCAGAAAGCCTGGATAGTGGTATAGAACACTGTGCCTTGCAGTAAAACTCATAGGGAGTAGTGTTGAGCGAGCACCTCTGTGCTCGGATGCTCTGGCCGAGCACTCAAGCATAATGTTAGTCAATGGAACTAAACTAGACACCCCCCGCTCGGAAGAAGGGAGGGTGTCTGGTTAATAGGAAAAGGTCAGAATCGCGACTTCTCTTTTACTCCTTTCGCTCGTAAAGTATGCTAATTAACTGAATTTGTACGCATTAGCGCACAATTCGTACGCATTAGCGTCCAAATGCATACGCATTAGCATAAAAATTTGTACGCATTAGCATACAATGCGTATCATTAGCGTACAAATCAACATTACAGTGAATGCCAGCATTGCGCTCGAGTACACTCGGTTTTCAGCCGAACACCGAGCAGAGCCGAGCGTAGGCATGCTCGGCCAAACAGCTAGTTCGGCTGAGCATGCTTGCTCAACACTAAAAGGGAGTCTACTGTGGTAGTGAAAGAATACTGTGAGCCAGTGTGACACGCACATAACAGGCTTCACTCTTAGAATCGCTGCACACGTTTATGTATTTGGGCAGTTAAGGGGCAAAACTCACCAAACAACTCAAGTCTGAACTCAGCCTTACAGTTCAATGTTAGCACCAGCTATAAAGAATCGTGCAGAGGCCCAAGATCCTACTAGAGCGCCAAAAGCGCATGCCTTTTACACCAATTCACTGATTCCACATACATTTCAACAGAACCTGTTCTATTACACGCTTATACAAGCAGAGCCTCCCCAGACAGGTTGGAGATGGCAGTGGCAGCAGCATCAGCAGACTATAGAGTGGCATGACGACAGTGTGGCCAGTTGGCAGCAGCATGAGTAGGCCACAGAGTGGAAGAATGACAGACCCTGGAAGTGGCAGCAGCAGTGGAAGTAGTAGTACAATTTGGAGGCCACAGAGTGGCACAATTACCTAATTCTGAAGTAGCCGTAGCGAGGAGATGGCATGTGGAGTCGGCGGCGACAGCAGAATCAGGCCGGAGAGTGGCATGATGACATACCCTGAAGAGCAGACCGTAATAATAAATTCTCGTCCTTTTGGTTAAGATCAACTGTAGTATATGTTCTTATCAGTATCGGGGCTGGTTATGCCAGCGGACGGGAACGTAAGACAGAGGAGGTGCAGTGAAGGCTCCAGCTTTGCCTCGACTGTGACAAAAAGTCAGTATTGACCCAAGACGCCAAGAAAGTTCGGAGTTCCATCTTGAGATTGAGCTGGCGGTCCACAGGGAGCTTAGCTACCACCTGTGGGAGCCCCTGCCTCTCGCCTCCCCCATGCTCATCGCTGAGTGTCCCAGAGGCCGGAATCGTTTACTTTAAAAATTCGAGTGTTCAAAACAAACCGGCTTTCCTGTGTACTTGAACTTTGAATAATGGAATAGGACTACAGAACGTACCAAAAATTTAAGAGTAACATGCTGCCGAGCAGAAGGTCCAAAAAATTCTAATCAATTTACTAGGCCAACGAGTGGCACCATAACAGCAGCTGCAAGAGGAAGCAGCAGTCGAACTAATTTCAAGGCCACAGAGTGGCACCATAACAGCAGCTGAAAGAGGCAGCAACAGTCGAACAAATTTCAAGGCCACAGAGTGGCACCGTAACAGCAGCTGCAAGAGTCAGCAGCAGTCGAATACATTTGCTAGGCCACAGAGTGGCATCGTAACAGCAGCTGCAAGAGGCAGCAGTCAAAGAAA
>ONZH01027581.1:0-19610 GCA_900303285.1 Rhinella marina
AACTTAAAAGTGTGTTTTTTACAAAAACGGGGGCACCAAAAGAAAAATGATTAACAGATTGCAAATGTCATCCTGTTTGATATGCCCCAAACTGGTGACAGAAACCCTTTAACAAATAAATAATATAATGAACAAAAGAAAGCAACAAAAAACATTAATTACTCTTACCGGTAATTGCCTTTTCCCTTTAGCCTCCACGACGGCATGCATATGGAGGGTGCTCCGCCTCCTTAGGGGCAGAAAACAACTGGATTGGTGCAATAAAATGCCTCCTCCAACGACCCACTCTAGTAAATAACCTAGGACTCAAGGATGAAGCTACACATTTATTGAAATTTTACAAAACAAAAAAAATACATCTGATATTTTCAAAAAGCAACAAAAGGTAATACTTATACCGAAGAACAACATAAGGGAGGGAAAACCCCATGCCGTCGTGGAGGCTAAAGGGAAAAGGCAAATTCCGGTAAGAGTAATTAACGTTTTATCCCTCCGCCTCCACGACGGCATTCATATGGAGGATTAACAGAATCAACCACATATCAGGGAGGGTCAACCGCAGATAGCACCTTCCTACCGAAGGACAAGTCCTTATTGCATAAGAAATCTAGTTTATAATGGACTAGACAGTAGACAGTTCTCTCAGGTTTGAGGAAGCTCGGGATAGAAAAGGCGTCCAAAGACCCTGCCTGGATTGACTGTTTAGGTGAGCTCCCCAACCTAAACGGCTCACATCCGTTGATAACACTGCCAGGTCTGATTGACGCCATTCCCAATACTTTGGCAAAAAAGTGGCAGAGGTAGACTCCCAAGCCTTCTTAAGAGAGGCTTCACATTTTTTGTCCATAGGATCTTTAAGTAGCTCAATATCCTTAAAAGGCAGGGATGACTTTTTGGATATTTTGGCAATAGGGGCTTCAACTTTCGGGGTTTTATCCCACAAAGCAGAGTCCTCCTTAGTAAACAGATATCTACGTTTAAACATTTTGGAAATAACTTGTCTTTTATCTGGCTCCTTCCATTCACTGGCAATCTTATTTTAATGTTAGCATGCACAGGGAAACTCTTCTCTTTTGATCGCCTAACCCCAGGAAAAGTTGATCCTGGACGACAAAGGCTCTCTGGAGTCCTCCAGGTTCATGGTGGCTCTGCTGTTTTTTAATAAGGACTCAGTCTCTTCAATAGAGCAGAGAGGACGTCCAGCAGAGACATCCAAATCTGAGGAGCCAGAATAAGAGGGGATTTCACCTTCATCAGTCTCATAATCACATTCAAACACATTTTGAGGCTTGGAAGTAGAGGGGCCAGGAAAAACAGGGGCAAGTTTAGCAACAACCATAGCGCCAACTTCTTCTTTAGTCACAGCCCGCAAACTCTCAACCAAAGAAGGAGTTTCCTCAGGGACCACTTTAGAAGTGCATTTCTGACATAGCCATTTTTTTGAGGATGCTGGCAAAGACTTCCTGCAAACAGCACATTTCTTCCGCCCGCAGCACGTTAACCCCTGCTGAGAGGCAGTCAGAGCGAAAATACAATGGTGGTTCCGGCCCCACATGTGTACCTGCGGCAGCACGTATCTGGAGGGACCCTTCACCCGCCGGATCCGGGCTGCCGCTAGTGTAGAAGTAGCCTTACATTCAACTCTAATGAACAGTTGTAGCTACATGGGAATAGTTTTGGGCTGGAGGATCCCGTTCCTAACCACTAGTGCTCTTATTGTAGCTGCACTCCCACGTAGCTTGGATGAAAAATAAATTAAATATGTTTTACACTTACTAGAGGCTGCAGGTACTTCAGCGGCCGTCCTGCCTCGACGGTGGTGATGCCGTCGTTGATGGTGCTCTGCAACATAAAAACGTACACAATTGTTAGATGATGACTCTTTTTAATACTAACACATACTACTATGAAGATATGGGTGTGAGAGGGGGCCATATCATTTTTTTTCTTTTAAAAAGGTATTTATGGCAATAGATAAGTTATCTATTGCCATAAATACCTTTTTATTTAACGTTTAATAACGTACGTGCAATAACTTGACTTTGGATATCGCCCACTGACAGTAGCTGCAGCATGGACACGTCTTTGAGTCTGTGTGTAGGAGGAGGAAGCGCTAACTATGAAAGGGCATATATCTAAGGGTACTTTCTTTCAAACTAGTGCATTTGCCTGACACAAACGGGAGAACGGTGAGCACCATTAACAATAATGACTACAATACCTTCACTTAAGTTGTTTGGGTCGAGTTAGAGGCGTTGCCTAGCATGAATCAAGATTATTGCAGCGCACTACGCATGACCACATTGTCCTTCTATACTTTTTTCATTATTGGCACTCACTGCTGGTATATATACAATACAGTACACTAATTTTTTAACATGTTTTTACTTATCAAATATTTTGTTACTCCCCTGCCGTATCTCTGCGCGGATCTCATTAAGCCGCTCTGGGGATTTGAATTTCAGATCGGACCATTTCCGAAGGATCTGGCCCGGGGTCCGTACGGTGTGGAAATGATGGCGCAAGCCTTGGATCACCTGCTGGATCACCTCCTTCTTATTCTGGTTTGGATGGCGATGTGTGCCATCGTAATCCTCTCTGTCCATCAGCCTGATCAGGTATTTTAGCTCTCCAGAGCTAAATGATGAGGATCGCCTGGATGCCATTTTCAACTATTCGCTCAGCCTCTGAGGAGTGCACGCCGCAGCCTCACATCGCACGTGCCCGCCTACTACATAATTGCTAGACAATAGCACGCTGAGGATTCGTACACGATTTGTACGCTCATGCGTACGTCTTCTAAGAAGTTGTGTACATTTTTAACTGTCCGTTCGTTATTAGTGCGTGAACAAATCTATTCGTCGAATACACGAATCTTAGGAAAAGGTCGGCGAATGTTCGGCGAATAAAATGATTCACTCATCTCTACTTTACAAAAAATTTTTACGGAGGTACAACAGGCTCTCTACACACAATGTTTACGGAAGGCCAACAGGCTCTCTACACACAATCTTTACGTCGGGGCACAAAAGGCCTGTTGCTCACCTACTGTCTCTCTCCAAAATCTTCATCCTGAGGCCATTTTAGTGGCTATTTAAAATTGTAGTTTTCCGGTGTTTCACCTACTGTCTCTATTCCAAAATTTCTGCCTGAGGTCCAAGTACTACTGGCTTTTGAAAATTTTCCTCCTTCCTTCTCCGCTACGCCTGCTGTCTCTCCAAAAAAAACTTCTTTCTGAGGCCCAACTACTGTGGTACTGGACTGATTCAGGTGCAGGTGACCAGACCTCAGCATGTCAGCATTGATCACTGGGTCAGTCCGCTACCAGTGTCCCCCACCTTACAGCAGCCATTCACATCCTGTCACCAAGCTTTCCCATGTATGATGCTGTAAAATCTGAGTTGATCTAAACATAAGTGATAAATAGTGATGATCGAGCACCTCTGTGCTTGTCTGCTTGGATGCTCTGGCAGAGCACTCGGGGGTGCTCAAGTGCTCGGCCGAGCACCTGAGCATAATGAAAGTCAATGGGCTTTGAGCAGGCACCCCCTGTTCGGATGAAGGGAGGGTGTCTGGTCCATAGGGAAACGTGAAAAAATGGTGAAAACACCACAGAAATGTTTCGGGAACAGCATGGGGAGGGTGAATTCGTACGCATTAGCGCACAATGCATAGCATTATCAATTAGCATACAAATTTGTATGCATTAGCGTACAATTCGAGATGAGCGAAGTTGCATTAAAAAATAATCGTTATTCTGGTCATGTTTGGCGAACATTCCAGCACAAATAACGAACAATCTAGCGTTGTGAAAAGTATGCTACTGAACTGAATACGTATGCATGAGCGTACGAAGTGCGTACGAAACTTTAGCGTACTATTGTCTTACGAATGCTCCATACGCACGCACTCACAACGCTAGGCCACGGCGTACAGTCCTCAGAGGCAGAGCAAATTTTGCAAAATGGCAGCCAGGCGTTCTTCAGCCTTCAGCTCTGGAGAGCTAAAATACATGTTCTGGCTGATGGGCCGCCAGGATTATGATAGCACACACCGACACCCGAATCAGCACAAGAAGGAGATGCGCCATCACTTTGACACTGTGTGGACCCCGGGCCAGATCCAGAGAAAATGGTCCGATTTAAAATTCAAGTGCCCAGAGCGGCTTACTCAGATCCACGCAGAGATACGACAGGGTGAGTAACAAAATATTTAAAAAGTAAAAACATGTTAAAAAATTAGTCTACTGTATTGTATATGTACCAGTGCCAATAATAAAAAACGTATAGAAGGATAACGTGGGCGTGCGTGGTGCGCTGCAGCAATTTTCTTTCATGTTAGGCCATGCCTCAGGCTACTTTCACATATGTGGCTGTGATCCGGCAGGCTGTTCCACGGTATTTGTCCTGCCAATTCCCGGCGTTCTTGCCCACCCATTATTGTTTATGGGGCTGGCCGTTCTCCCGTTTGTGTCAGGCAAATGCCGGAAACCAGAGAGATCCAGTGGGCTGTTCCCGGCCGTAACAGCCCGCCGGATCTCTAGCGCTAGTGTAAAAGTACCCTTAGATATATGCCCCTTCATAGTTAGCACTTCCTCCTTCTACACACAGACTCAAAGACGTGCTCATGCTGCAGCTAATGTGTCTGGGGTGGATGATATCAAAAATATTCCCACGATAACGATATTAAGAAATTTATCGCAATAAATACCCATTTAGAAGGAAAAAAAACACTTGGGGCCACAAGGAGAAGACATTATACTGTATGGGGGCAGCCACAAGGAGACATTATACTGGACGTCGGGGAAGGTGAAGGGACTACTCCCTGCTTACTGTCACCCGTCTCTGCTTCCTATAGATGCAAAGACAGCTGACCACGGGACATGGCCACACGTTCCCTGACACAGACACTAAAATCCTGACTATTTCGGCTATTTTCGGCGCCCCATGCAAATGAATGGAGGGCGGCCGCACATGCGCGGTGCGCCCTCCTTCACTTTCGGGGCCCCGTTCTCGATATAAGTGCGTGATAAAACCCCTTTAATGATTTTTGACAGCTGCTGCACCACAGAGGAGCCCCTCTCACCCTCCTCCACCCCAACGAGAGAGGACCCCACGTGACCCTCCAACACCACCAGCCCAACTACCAGAGGTAGAAGGTAGGTAAAATAAAAAGTGTAATGGGTGGACCTTCTGTCTTCAAAATATGAGCTAAATGTATGTTTTATCTTTTGTAGCTCCAACCGTCAGGGGAGATGGCGATTTTTCCCCAGGCTCATGAGAAGACCACTCATTATGGGTGTCCAGTAAGTACAAACCCCTAATTCACAGAAGTTTAATATTTTCAAGCACTAGGATCATGCCACCCAACATGTTATTGATAACTAGACTGTGTACACATTATGTTCTCCAAGTGGTTAGTGAAGCAGACATATCACAATACTTTTAAAACCAAGGTAGTGAAAGAAGTAGAAACTTGTGTTACTCCAAAAATATTTAACAAAAATGTGTCATACATCACATAAATTATAGTACATTGGCAATCTCTTTTTAAGAAAGCGAGAAACAGCCCTGCACCTCACATAGATCCAGAGGTCTGCCCCAATTAGGCCTCGTCCACATTTCCGTTTTTCACTGACGTGTGCTGTCCGCATTTTTCACGGACAGCACATGTACCCATTGATTTAAATGTATCTGTTCACATTTCAGCATTTTTCTACTGAGCGTGGGTCAGTAAAAAAATCACGGGGACATGCACTACTTTGATCCGTGATGCGGACCAAGCACGCCCATTAAAGTCTATGGGTCCATGAAAATCACTGACACACATCCATGTTGTGTCCGTGATGCTTCCGTTTTTCACTGATGACTAATAGGAGATTCTTTGGAAATCAATTTTCAGCTGAGCAACGTCAGTGAAATACGGATGCACACGGATGGTAAAAACGGACACACGGACCAACCACGGATCCTTCACGGACAGCTTCACGGATGAAACATGTACGCTTTTTTTCACGGATGTGTCACTGACACGGAAATGTGGACGAGGCCTTACCCTGCTACATCAAGCTGGTTACTCAAGGGTAGTGTGACTAGTGTCTATTCTGCTGCATGTCAGGACTCGTGTCCATCTCTCCCTATCATAGCTCAGGACAAGAGGCAGTTGAAAATTCAAACTGAGCATTTGCGGTCTTCTCAGTGAGCAGTTCAAAGAAATTTAAAAAAAAGGCTCAATAAAGATACATTTCACTGAATAACTGAGTCAGTTCTAGTAGATATACAAAATATTTAATGACATGCAACTGCTACTCAGATCCAGGTGCTGGTTTGAAAGTTTAGAATATTTTTCATAGGACAACCCCTTTAACTCGATCATACTAATTATATTACTGTTTCCACCCCTACAGATATACCGATGGACTTTGAGGTGGAGACCACCTTACGGCGTTTTGGCACCCAGCTCTATGCTGCCTCCCGCCTTATTCGCAGCCTACAGCTGGAGCTCCGAGAGCTGCAGACAATGATGGCAGTACGTCACCAAAAGCCAGCGTAATTTTTTTTTCTTTTGTTTTTTTATTTATTATTTGTTAAAAGTTATTATTATTACTAAACTAATTGTTCTAAAACCTGTGTTTTGATTGTTTTTTTTAAACCTTTAACCCCTTCCTGACATACTGTGAAGAAATATTGTTAGGAAACCTATATTGACTTGTACGTAAAGCGCAAATGCTGCCAAAAATTACACGGAAAAGGCACTCCAATACAACGGGTATAAAGAAGGGCCTCATTCACATTGTGGGACAATTGTTCTTGTCCTGGGACTCATATACTCATGAAGCCTATGCACAAAGTGACTGGGTTGCCAAAAATTACACTGAACAGGCACTCTGATACAACGGGTATAAAGGAGGGCCTCATTCACATTGTGGAACAATTGTTCTTGTCCTCGGACTCATACACTCATAAAGCCTATGCACAAAGTGACAGGGCTGCCAAAAATTACAAGGAACAAATTCATGTGCTAACACACATGTGCTATCTTCTATTAGATCGTAATCACCCAGCTTTCTGATCAACAAGTTTGTCATTCTAAAATCTCAGAAAGTTAAGTGACAGCTTCTCTATGCTTGCAACTAGTAATGGTTTCACTGTCTTGAATTCATACGCAACAGCATATAGAGTAAATTATACGTAGCAATAGCGTACGCTTTATTGGACAAGGTCCTGTCGCTCCTTGCACTGTCTCTGCCTGCTCCATGCATGCTGCCCCTGGTGTTCCCTATCCATTTCTGTGGTGTTTCCATCACTTTCAGAGGTTTTCAGGTGTTTAGGTAACCTTGCCTGCGAAGATCTTTGGTCGCCTGCAAAAATGCTCGTATCTCCCATCGACTTAAATAGGGTTCGTTATTCGGTACGAATATACGAACTTTTGGAAAAGTTCATACCGAGTACCAAGCACACGAGCATTTTAATATTCGCTCATCTCTACATAGATCGTATCCTTATGCCCTTTGATGTATCTTTGCCCTCCTACACCAGAGACACAACGGATCTCCTCAAAAGGCTGGATGGCATCACCATCGACAAGGATTCCATCCTAGGAAGTATCGACGTGGAAGCTCTATTTTCATTGATCCCCCATGATATGGGGTTGATGGCGGTCAAAACTTCCTTGGCATGAGGGGACAACAATACCAAGAACACAGCACCTTCGTCTTGAGATTGTTACAATTCCTGCTAACCCATAACTTTTTCTTTTTTAATGGTCGGCTCTACCACCAGCTCAGGGGCACAGCCATGGGCTGTTATTGTGCGCCATCTTATGCAAATTTGCTCCTGGGCTGGTGGGAGTCGACCATTGTATTCGGAGAGGGCTCATCACTATGTACCAAGCCTATATCCCTTTGGGCTAGGTACATAGATGATATCTTTATCATCTGGAACAGTACCGAAACAGCTTTCACCATCTTTGTCAAGGACCTTAATACTAACATCATAGGCCTTCGATTTACTCATGAATCCAACACACAAACTTTCCCTTTTCTTGATGTTCGTATCTCGAGAAGGGATAATGGTGAATTATCTACCACCATCTTTCGGAAGCCTACCTCCACCAACTCGGTCCTCCATTGGAACAGTAGTCACCCCTATTCATTAAAAAAGGGAATTCCACAAGGTCAATATTTGTGGCTACGCGGCAACTGCTCCGATAAAAGAGAGTTTGTGGGACAGGCAAATGATCTGAGGTCCAGATTCCAATCCAGAGGTTATCCTGATTATACACTGAAAATGGCTTTTCGAACAGCCATAACCAAGGACCGTTCTGAATTACTAGTACCCAAGGTAAAATCCACTGAAGTCAATAAAATCCGTATGATCACTATTTTTGATGGTGCCACAAATTTAGCTAAGAAAGTTGTGGAGAAACATTGGCCCATATTACTAATGGAATATAATCACTGCAAACTAGGGATGCTTAAAATAAAATAATGAATTCTTTATTAGATAACAAAGGTTCAAATAAGATAGGGGATCCACTATAATTACGAATATGTACTGACACTCTTGGTTTAGTGGGGTAACTAACATAGTAACATAGTAACATAGTTTGTAAGGCCGAAAAAAGACATCTGTCCATCCAGTTCAGCCTGTTTTCCTACAAGTTGATCCAGGGGAAGGCAAAAAACCCTGTGAGGTAGAAGCCAATTTTCCTCACTTTAGGGGGAAAAATTCCTACTAGTAATACCTCCTACCGCTATAGCTTGTAACCCTGATAATCAAACTATCCCACTAAGATCCAAAGCATAAAGGAGAAGGTGTGGGTCGGTCATGAAGTGAAATTGCCGTCCCGTCAACCAATCCTCTATTCCTTAAAATACCTCATCGGAAGGATATGATGCGAATGTGTTAGATGTTACAGTGGGACAACACATTCACAGTTAACCACCACCATGCAACGCTGTAGTTGTTAACAGACAATGCGTGAGAGGTTATGAATTTTAATTCTGGGCTATAGTTATTTACTGTGCCCTTAATAGTTGTTTCCTGCCTAGAGAACTCCTTTACACGCTGGAGTGCCACTCTCGTAGCACATTCAAAATACTGGAACCCAGCCATACATATAACTCCACTCCACAGGTAAATAACTGTTAAATTGCCGCTATCTGATCATACTAAGATTCTCAACACCATGTCCTAACCCCTCTATGATCAGGCTCAAAGTGTTTCTAGTTTCAAACTGTCCTCAGGAGCCACTACAGTAGGAGCATAGTCTTAGTTAGTTGTATTATCAATAAAGCAGCATCGCGCTGTCCTCCGTGAGCAGAGGCAGCGCGTCGGCACTGGGATGGCACTTACAACTAGTAAGGGCATAGTAAATAACTATAGCCCAGAATTAAAATTCATGACCTCTCACACATTGTCTGTTAACAACTACAGCGTTGCATGGTGGTGGTTAACTGTGAATGTGTTGTCCCGCTGTATCCTCTAACACATTCGCATCATATCCTTCCACTGAGGTATTTTAAGGAATAGAGGATTGGGTGGTGGGACGGCAATTTCGTGACCGACCCACACCTTCTCCTTTATGCTTTGGATCTTAGTGGGATAGTTTGATTATCAGGGTTACAAGCTATAACGGTAGGGGGTATTACTAGTCCCCCACACCTGAGTCACCCCACTAAACCAAGAGTGTCAGTACATTTTTGTAATTATAGTGGATCCCCTATCTTATTTTAACCTTTGTTATCTAATAAATTTATTTATTATTTTATTTTAAGCATCCCTAGTTTGCAGTGTTTATATGATTAATAGTGGTGCAAACATATCCTTAGGCAGGGTTAGCCTAGTGTGACCTACCATATTACTAATGGACCCTGATATTAAACATATCATCCATTATTACCCGCAGGTGACCTTCAGGAAAGGCAGTAGCCTCAGGGACCTGCTAGTGTGCAGCCACTACACCCCACCCCAAATGGGTGGTACGTGGCTCGATCGCGAACCGAAAGGTTGCTTTAGGTGCAGTGGCTGCGTGGCCTGTAAGGTGGTACAGTCCGGCAAATCGTTTTACAGCACCAACTTAAAATGTACCTTTGATATCAAAAGCTTTATTAAATGCAGGACTCGCGGAGTCATTTATAAAATCACGTGTATATGCTCCAAGGAATATATAGGCAAAACAAAACGTGAACTACGTCGCTATATAGGGGAACATTTAGGGGACATAGAAAACCAACATGATACAGTGATTTCCCATCATGTACATGAATGCCATCAAGGCAACCCCATGACTATAAGAGTCATGGGGATAGAAGCGGTCAAAATTCCCACCAGAGGCAGAGATTGGGACCGCTTACTTTTGCAGCGAGAAGCAGGCTGGATCTTCCACTTACGTACAGTGTACCCATCAGGTCTTAATGAACAGCTCAATTATAGCTGCTTTGTCTAAGTATGTACTTCTCCAATCCCCCAGCTTCAATGTGTAAAATCTTTAAAATCTTTGATTTGCACTTCCCTTGGACCCCTGTGCCCTACTTATGTAGTCTCAATCTTTTCCTCATTTCTCTTTACATTTTTTTCTAAAGGCTATACATCACTATCATGCCGCACGTACCATGATTTTGGAAGGGGTTACAAATATTCTGCAAATATTCAGTCAATATCAGGTTAAGTTTTGTATGTCCTACCCCCCTCCGTGACTTTTGTCATGTGTCAGGTTCAGGTTCAGTATGACCAGGATGCTAGGTTACGCATTTGCCTATGTTTTCTGCCATTAATGTCCTTTAACCAATAACAGGTGGTCCCGCACATGGTGTTCCGCCCCTGGTTAGTGCGGAGCGAGCGTCCCATTCAAGGTGCGTTCAGTGAAACTCGCACTTTTTGCAAGCAAGTTCAATCAGTTTTGCGATTGCGTTCAGTTTTTTTGCAATGCATTTTGATGTGTTTTTCACAGGCGTGATAAGAAACTGAAGGTTTACAAACAACGTTTCTTAGCAACCATCAGTGAAAAATGCATTGCATCTGCACTTGCTTCCGGATACAATGAGTTTTTCACTGAAGTCCCATTCACTTCCATGGGGCCAGGGCTGCGTGAAAAACGTAGAATATAGAACATGCTGCGCTTTTCATGCAACACAGAAGTGATGCGTGGAAAAAAACGCTCATGTACACAGACCCATTGAAATGAATGGGTCAGGATTCAGTCCGGGTGCGATGTGTTCACGTCACGCATTGCACCCGTGCGGGAAACTTGCACGTGTGAAAGGGGCCTTATTTGCATTGCTTCCAGCTCCCTAGCTCACATATGACACTCACAATAAAACTGATTCCACTTTTGTAGAGCATCTTTATGTCAACCTAACAGCTTGAGACATAACTTGCCAGAAACTTGCTCTGCATCCAAATGATTAAGTAAATTGGGCAGGGCACGGCAGACAGGTGAATCTGACCTTACATGTTTAATGAGAATTCTATGAAAGAATGAAATTACCTGTTGTTGGCATTTCTATGTCCATGCAGGCAAATAAAAATGATGTCTTTACACCTTCATAATATTTGACTTCTTCTGTGACCACTTGTCCTTCAACATATGCAACTTAGTGGCAATATATCCAGTAATATTATGTGTATGTAATACAATGATTTATTCTGTCATCAAGCAGAAAGACTATCAAACAGGGTATAACATACGATATATATGAAGTTCAGTTCTAGGGGCTGTTTGTCTTTTAGAAAGAATCAATAATTATATTATTTTTTTTCCAACCATCACTCATTCCTCATCTAACCCGAGCAGTCCTGTTTAATTTACCTGCTGCCTTCTACCAGACATCACTCAGCTCTTTGCACTTACGCATTTTTCATTCCAAAAATTACCACTTTGTACCCTTCATTCTTTCACTCTCATAGCTCGGCAAATTTCATAAAAGTGCTACCAGCTCATAACCTCTTGTTCAGATCATTCTTCCTTCCTATGTTCCTCTGCACCAAAATCCAATTGCAGAATAATAATTCCATTTTATTGTACTGGTCTTATGTGGAAACTAACATTAAAACTTACTTCATTTTAAGGTTTAGAATAATTGTCATATGTCGTATTTGATAAAATATCTTTGCAACTTTTTATAATGCAAAGACTAAAGTTAACTGCATTTGTTGAAATGGGAAGACTCCTTTAAATAATACAATTCTGGCTGCCTGAAGCCACCACGCCGGTGCATATCAGGTGGTCAGAGACTTAAGAGTGTGGCTTATGACCTCCATACTGCAGTGACTCACATGGACATGGTTTTACTTGATTAGTGGTTTACACAATTGCAGTCTCTCACAGAGGTCATCAATAGAGATGAGCAAATATATTCGTAAAGATTTGTTATCCGCACGAATATTTGCTTACTCGTAAGTATTCGTTATTCGGGCGAATAGCGTGTGAAATTCGTGTTTTTTTTTCAGCTCCTCCGTGCATGTTTAGCGCCTATTTCTTAGCCAATAAACATGCAGAGAAGTCTGGGGGACCTCCTGCCATGACCTACTACCTTTTCTACGTGTCTAGGAGTTATTGGCTGCCTGCATCAGGTGGCGTGCTATTATATATATGCGTATTCCTGGGGCTCAGATCACACACATTGAGTTTTAAGAGAGGGAAAGAGTATGCGTGCGATAGGGATAGCAAAAGCATACGAAATAGGAGAATATTAATTTCTATTAGGCAGGGAACTGCATTTGGGACCCAAAAGACTACAATCCAACTACAGAAGTGCAAATCATATCTCTGCAAGCAGCCCAGCAGAAATATACTGCAGTCTGTAGAGTCATTGTCTGACCCTACAAATACAGAATACCCTCCAGTGTTGCTATTGCTATTGTGCATGCATAAGCTAACTTCATACATCCTATACTTAGGATATATATATATATATATATATATATATATATATATATATATATATATATATATAGATAGATATTTTACACACACATACACAGTACAGACCAAAAGTTTGGACACACTTCTTCAATTTTGAAAAAATCCCCAACAGTGTCACCAGCAAAGCACCCCCACACCATCACACTTGGGGACACTTTCAAAGTTTTCCCAATTTTTCGGACTGACTGACCTTCATTTCTTAAAGTAATGATGGCCACCCGTTTTTCGTTTCTTAGCTGCTTTTTTCTTGCCATAATACAAATTCTAACAGTCTATTCAGTAGGACTATCAGCTGTGTATCCACCTGACTTCTTCCCAACACAACTCATGGTCCCAACGCCATTTATAAGGTAATAAATCCCACTTATTAAACCTGACAGGGCACACCTGTGAAGTGAAAACCATTTCAGGTGACTACCTCTTGACGCTCATCAAGAGAATGCCAAGAGTGTACAAAGCAGTAATCAAAGCAAAAGGTGGCTACTTTGAAGAACCTAGAATATAAGACCTATTTTCAGTTGTTTCACACTTTTTTGTTAAGTATATAATTCCACATTCATAGTTTTAATGCCTTCAGTGTGAATCTACAATTTTCATAGTCATGAAAATACAGAAAACTCTTTGAATGAGAAGGTGTGTCCAAACTTTTGGTCTGTACTGTTTATATATATGTATATATATATATATATATATATATATATATATATATAAAGAATGGAGAACACCAGGGGCAAGGGTAGAGGTGGGAGACGTGGGAGTGGAACTGGTGTGGTGAGCAGAGGCCGTTCCCGTGGTAGTGTGCGGGGTGACACTGTGCCAATTCAAGATGCCTGCTTTTCTGCAAAAGCTTACAGGGCCGCAGGGTACACCTTTGACCGACCCCCAAGAGCAAGAATGTGCTAAAATGGATGGCGTCCAGCCATATATCCACTACCCTATCTTCCAGCCAGTCCATTTATGACAGCCTCCTCCTCCTTCTCCCCAGCCTGGATCCTCCACGGTCCAATCTCATGTGGAGACTTACTTACTGGAACTCTACAGTGAACCTATCCCTGATGTGCTACCGGAGGAGTTTCTCTGCCCCGATTCGCAAGAGCTGGTGCAGTCTCAGGGTGATGAGGGTGGGGATTTACCTGTGGCATCCGAGGAAGTGGTGGACGATGACGAGACACAGGTGTCAGAGGTTGAGGTAGTTGTCAGGGAAGTAAGTGAGAGTGGGGACTCTGAGGAAGAGCTGGGTGATGATGAGGGGACAGATCCGACTTGGGTGGATCAGGCACAGGAAGAAAGCGGTTCTGAGTGTGAGGCAACATCAGCACCACAACCGGTTGGGAGAGGCAGTAGGCTGGGCAGAGGGAGAAGCAGGGTCCAAGCTACTACTCCCCAAGTGTTCCCAGGGGTCAAGCTCCAGTGTGCAAAGCTCGATATTCTGTAGTTTGGGAGTATTTTAGGGATGAAGAGGGCGATCAATGGGTAGCGGTGTGCAAACTATGCCACACCAAGATTAGCAGGGGAGTCAACCAAAAGAACCTGACCACAAGTAGCATGCGCAAGCATTTGGAGAAGAAACACCCCACTAAGTGGTTGGCACTCCAGTTAGCTGGTAACGGTGACACTGCTGCTTCAGCCCCTGTGTCACAACCTGTCAGTGACCTAGTTGCCCCCGGCCGGGATACTCCAGCCTCCAGCCCTGCAAGGACCCCTGCAACTCCATATCCCTCCCCCACCTCCACTCATGTGTCCCAGCGCAGTGTTCAATTGTCGCTACAGCAGACCTTTGACCGCAAGCGCATGTACACTGCCGTCCACCCCCATGCACAAGCCTTAAATGTGCAGATCAGTAAACTACTGAGCCTGGAGATGTTGCCGTATAGGCTTGTGGAAACTGAAGCTTTCCGCAACCTCATGGAGGTGGCAGCCCCCCATTACTCGTTCCCCAGCCGCCACTATTTTTTACGCATTGCCATCCCCGCCCTACACCACCACATGTCGGATAACATCATCCGTGCCCTCAGCAACACGGTTTGTGGGAAGTTCCACCTAACCACAGACACATGGACAAGTACCGGTGGGCAGGGACACTACATCTCCCTCATGGCACATTGGGTGAGCCTGGTGCAGGCTGGGACTGAGTCTGACTGTGGGCCTGCTTATGTGCTAACCACACCCAGAATTGCAGGACCAACTTCGGTGTCTATTTCACCGGCACATTACGCCTCTTCCTCCACCACCCCCCCTTCACCTCCCCCTCCTCGAAAAGAGTATTGATGGCCACATCATCGAGTGTCAGTAGCTCAATGCGCAGCAGCACTGTGGTAGGGAAGCGTCAGCAGGCCGTGCTGAAACTGCTTAGCTTGGGCGACAAGAGGCATACGGCTCAAGAGCTGTTAGAGGGCATCAGGGGGAAGACGATTGTATGCCTTGTGCCGCAGAACCTGCAACCAGACCTGGTTGTTTGCGACAATGGGTGTAACCTGGTGGCGGCTCTGAAACTTGGTGGACTCACACACGTGCCATGCATGGCCCACGTACTTAACATAGTGGTCCAGTGGTTTCTTAAGACCTACCCCGAGCTTGCTATGTTGCTCACTAAAGTGCGCCGCATCTGTGCACATTTTAGGAAGTCCACCACAGATGCTGCTACCCTCAGGACAGTGCAACAGCGGTTACAACTCCCTGTTCACCAGCTGCTGTGTGACGTTCCCACACGTTGGAATTCAACATTGCAAATGATAGCCAGGGTGTACCAGCAGCGAAGGGCAATAGTAGACTGCCAGCTGACAGCTTCCCAGAGAGGTGGTAGTCATGCCAGTCAGCTTCCTCAGGTGTATAATGCAAGTGGACATGGATGGCTGGCATCTGCCAGGTCTTAGGCCCCTTTTAGGAGGCAACACGTATGGTTAGGGCAGATGCAGACATCATCAGCGTTACCATCCCGCTGCTGTGTCTCCTATAAAAATCCTTAAAAAAACTTAATATCAGAAGATTTAGGCATGTCACAGGAGATGGGGGAAGACAGTCTGGTGTTTGCCTGCCAGAGCACCCTCACATCAGTTTTGTAGAGCGAATTACAGGAGGAGGAGGTAGAGGAGGAGGAGACTCTAGGCCACAGTGCAGGGGGCGATTTGATGACAGCAGTTCAACGGGTATGGGCTGAGGAGGAGGAATTGGAGGTGGAGGTAGAGGAGATGGATAGTCAGTCGATTGAGGAGAGGAAAGTGTTGCGCTGTGGGACTGTACCTCGCCTGACTTTATGTTAGGCTGCCTTTGTTGCGATCCTCGCATGAAGACCATTCTTGTCACCAATGATTACTGGGTGTACACCCTCTGTAAGGAATCATACTCACTTGACCAGTGAAAAGAGGCAGGGACACCACGAACGTCACCAAAGTCCTTGTTTATTTTGCTTTCTCAACATTACAGCCAGTACTCTGGATCGCAGCCGGGTCAAGAAAATGCAGCACACACACAGTCAGTGTTGCCTCACACAGACTGCCATCTTCCCAGACTGAGCCCAACCCAAGTCCAGCAGCAGGATTAAATAGAAATGCTGGACATAAGCATGCATGAAATCCTGAACTGGAGCATGGGGAACAGGCACCCACCCAGCACATTGCCTGTTCCCAGTAAAAGCCAGACCCGGACTAGCTGGAACCAGCTACTCTAACTATTAAGGTGTTCACTGACTACCTCAGTGAACACAGAGTTGCTGGCCTTTACCCCACCAAGGCTGGGCACCTTGGTGGCACGCTCCTGATGAACCGCAACTCCTACTCAGAATGCTTCCTGCAGCATTCTGGGTGAAACGTATCTTCCCTCAAATACGGCACCTGTCACTGCCTCACACCTTCTAGACCTACGGTGTAAGGACAATTTCCCCACTCTAATTCCTGTGGAGGAAAGGACTTCAAGGGTCAATTCATACCACAAGGCCCTGGTGCAAAAAATGCTACAAGCATTTCCATCTGACACCGCTAGCGACAGGGGACGGACTGCAGTGGGCCAAGTAATAGGGGAGAGGAGGGGAAAAGGCAGCGTGTCCAGCAAGGGAATGGGTTACACTGGGTCAGACCTTTGCCAAGTTGTTGTCACCCCAGCCAGAGTGTACCACCTGTCCACAGGTTAGGCAGAGTAGGGTGTAACTGTACCGCAAGATGGTGAGGGAGTATGTCACTGACCAGACCAGTGTCCTGAGTGATGACTCCACACCATAGAGTTATTGGCTGTCCAAGCTGGACAAATGGCCTGAACTGGCGCAGTACGCCTTGTAGGTGCTGGCCTGAAAAACGGACCCGCCTGTCGACTGACAGCGCCGACAGGCTGACGTTCATCCAGATGAACAAGTCGTGGATATCGCCCCACTTCTCTTCCCCACCACAGGAAAGCGGTTGAACACTTTTAGGGTGTATTGGATACACTGTTTTCTCATGTAGGCCCTCAA
Source organism: Rhinella marina (assembly GCA_900303285.1). Lineage (NCBI taxonomy): Eukaryota > Metazoa > Chordata > Amphibia > Anura > Bufonidae > Rhinella > Rhinella marina. Next base: position 17,369 of record ONZH01027581.1, read on the forward strand.
AAATAATGTTTTCAAGGGTCTGTTCACTAGCAGGCCCTCAACCATAATGTTTTCAAGGGTCTGCTCACCAGCAGGCCCTCAAAAATAATGTTTTCAAGGGTCTACTCATCAGCAGGCCCTCAAAAATAATGTTTTCAAGGGTCTGTTCACCAGCAGGCCCTAAACCAAAATGTTTTCAAGGGTCTGCTCACCAACAGGCCCTCAAAAATAATGTTTTCAAGGGTCTGCTCATCAGCAGGCCCTCAAAAATAATGTTTTCAAGGGTCTGTTCACCAGCAGGCCCTCAACCAAAATGTTTTCAAGGGTCTGCTCACCAACAGGCCCTCAAAAATAATGTTTACAAGGGTCTGCTCACCAGCAGGCCCTCCAAAATAACATTTTTAAGGGTCTGTTCACCAAAAGGCCCTCAGCCATAATGTTTTCAAGGGTCTGCTCACCAGCAGGCCCTCAAAAATAATGTTTTCAAGGGTCTGTTCACCAGCAGTCCCTCAAAAATAATGTTTTCTAGGGTCCGTTCACCAGCAGGCCATCAATCTTTATTTCTCACGGGTGTGTTTGATGCCCTCCTTTATGTGTAATAAAAGGTGTATCGGAGTGCCTGTTCCGTGTAATTTTTGGCAGCCCTGACACTTTGTGCATAGGCTTCATGAGTGTATGAGTCCGAGGACAAGAACAATTGTACCACAATGTGAATGAGGCCCTTCTTTATACCTGTTGTATTGGAGTGCCTATTCCGTTTAACTTTTGGTAGCACTTGCGCATTACATACAAATCAATATATGTTTTCTAACAATATTTCTTTACAGTATGTCAGGAAGGGGTTAAAGGTTTAAAAAACAATCAAAACACAGGTTTTAGAAGAATATTTTTAGTAATAAAAATAACTTTTAATTTTTAACAAGCAATAAATAAAAAAAATAAAAAATAAAAAAAAATTAAGCCGGCCATACTGAAGGCCGCGAATTAGCCGGGAGGCAGCATGTAGCTGGTTTCCAAATCACCGTAAGGCGGCCTCCACCTCAAAGTCAGTGGGGATATCTGTAGGGGTGGAAACAGTAATATAATTAGTATTATCGAGTTAAAGGGGTTTTCCCACTAAAAACATTCTAAACTTTAAAACCAGCACCTTGATCAGAATACTTTAGCAGTTGCAATAATTTATATATCTACTAGAACTGACTCAGTTAGGCTACTTTCACACTAGTGTTAGTACGGCCCCTACTGAATAATACAACCTTGTGGATCCGTAATTCCGGATCCGGTTGTATTATCTTTAGCATATTTTAAACGGATCCGGAATAACCTCTATTGAAAGTCAATGGAGGACGGATCCGTTTACAAGTGTGTCCACACCAAACGGATCCGTCCCCATTGACTTGCATTGGGGGTCATTCCGGATCCGTTTAGGTGCGGATAACTAGTACGGAGAGCAAACCGCAGCATGTTGCGGTTTGCTCTCCGGTCTGAAGACGGAACGGAATGCTTTCAGGAGCATTCAATTGTCTTCAGTTCAGTTTTGCCCTCATTGACAATGAATGGGGACAAAACTGAAGCGTTTTATTCCGGTATTGAGCCCCTATGACGGAGCTCAATGCCGGAATTCCATAACGCTAGTGTGAAAGTAGCCTTATTCAGTGAAATGTATCTTTATTGAGCCATTTTTTTTTCTTATTTCTTTGAACTGCTCACTGAGAAGGCCGCACATGCTCAGTTTAAATATTCAACTGCCTCATGTCCTGAGCTGTGATAGGGAGAGATGGACATGAGTCCTGACATGCAGCAGAATAGACATTAAATTTAGCTTATATTTTGAAGACAGAAGTTCCACCCATCACACTTTTTAGCTTACCTACCTTCTACCTCTGGTAGTTGGGGTGGTGGTGTTGGAGGGGCCGATGGGCTCCTCTCTCGCTGGTGGGGAGGAGGGTCAGAGGAGCTCCTCTGTGGTGCAGCAGCTGTCAAAAATCATTAAATAATGGCATTACATTCAACTCAAATGAACAGTTGAAACTTCTGATGTTGATACATGGGAATAGTTTGGGGATGGATCCCATTCCTAACCACTAGTGCTCTTATATCACTGCAGCTGCACTCCCACATAGCCTGGATTAAAAATAAATTAAATATGTTTACACTTACTAGAAGCAGCAGTTCCTTCAGGGGCCGTCCGGGCACGACACAATTGTTATGATGACCGTTTTAATACTAACACTGTATACTACTATGAAGATATTTGGGTGAG
>ONZH01027582.1:0-37772 GCA_900303285.1 Rhinella marina
AGAAATAGTACCCACCCAAAAGGCAACAAGAAATGTTGTTTTCTCTCTTTGTGTGTGTCTCTCTCACTTCAAACAAAGCTAATCCTGCCTGGTTCGCTCATCTCTAATATTTGTTTCCCATGGGAAGTTTCCATACCCTGGAGTTCATCCAGTAAGTCTCAATGCAGGACTGGTCTCTTTAAGGAGATTCATCACCCTGCCTAAGCCAGTAGGAACAAAATATGCCCCAACCACTTCCACCAATAGTTAGAGCAACTTCACACCATTTTCCCAATAGTCAGAAACAGGTCACCCTTACATTCCTTGACTAGATGCACTGATCAGTCATAACATATCAGCTGGTGAAGTAACATTGATTACCTCATGACAAGGGCTCTTGCAAAGGGGTGGGATATGTCAAGGAGCAAGTTCTTGTAGCTGATGGTCTAGACAGGAAAATGGGCAAACGTAAGAAAGGGAGAAAAGGCTAGTCCATGGTCCGATCCCCACAGAAGAGCTACTGCAGCACAAATTGACAAATAGTTATTACTGCTATAATAGAAAGGTGTCCATGAGCCCATGATGACTCCTCCAGTGCCAAAAGAGCCTGAAATGGGCATGTGAGCATCAAAACTGGACCACGGTCTGGTCTGATGGATCACATTTTCTTTTACATCACATGGATTAGCTAAGTGTGAATATATCACCTACTTGGTGAAAAGCTGGCACCAGAATTGACTGGAGGCAGTTTGATGCTCTGGGCAACGTTCTGCTGGGAGACCTTGGATTTGACATCATGTGGATGTGACCGTACGACCTACCTAAACCTTATACAGACAAGTACCCTGTTCTTCTCTAATGGCAGTGGCCCATTTCAGCAGGATAATACCCCAGTAAAACTGGAATATTTTGCTCAGGAATGGTTTGTGAACACAAAAAAAAAGGTCAAAGTGTTGACATGGTCCTCAAGTAACCCAGTTCTGAATCTGACCGATCATCTCTGGGATGTTCTGGAAAAAAAAAACAAATCTGATTCATGGAGGCCGCACCTCACAACTCAGAGGACATAACGGATCTTCTGATAACAAGGTGGTGCCAGATACCACAAGAAACCTTGTCATGTGGAGCGTAGGCCTCAAGTGTCTTAGTGGCACCTATACAGTATTAGGCAAGTGGTTTTAAGGTTATGGCTGATCAGTTCATATATAGTTTCACTTTCACCCTATCAAAGAAAATGTTACGGATGAATTTTAGGCACAAGATGTAACTAACCGGTTCAGCCAGTGTGTTATGCCGACCATGAAACCAGCCATATATCTTCAAAGGCTTCACCCGCAAGCCACTGATAGATCTCCCACAGTGGACACCATACTATGCCCTGAAAGTTTCATTCAGTGTTCAAATCCTATTAGGCCTCCAGATCTGAGGGGAATGCGGCAATTTATTAGAAAGCAAACAAGGTTACGAGGCACCAGGATCCTCTAAAAATGTTTAATAGACTCTACGGATAAAACAACCGAATTATTAGTGTTCATGAATGTCCACTACTGAGCACCACTGGAGGGAGATTTATCAAAACTGGTGGAAAGGAAATTTGGCTTCGTTGCCCATAGCAACCAATCAAATTTCACCTATCATTTTCCAAAGGAGCTCTGAAAAATGAAAAATGAACACCAGTTTTGATAAGTTTACCCTAATAGTTTCAAAATTTGTGCAGTTTCTTAATATTAGTTTATAGCAATTAGAGCTTTGTGATACGGAGCTCCAAATCCACTGCATAGACAGATATAAAATAAAAACCTTTAGCTGCCACTAGAGGGAGCTTACTGCATACCATAATAAGCTGCAGGATGCTCATAGGCTCACTCTAGTGGTGTCTGCAGGTAGTTAATAAATTATAGTTTATGTGTATGAAGTGGATTTGGAGGTCCAGAGTATTAGATTTATAATGTTATGATATATGACATGAATTGAAGTTAACCTACTTACTATATATATATATAATATATATATATATATACATACATACATACACACACACACACACATATATACACACAGTACAGACCAAAAGTTTGGACACATCTTCTTATTCAAAGAGTTTTCTGTATTTCATGACTATGAAAATTGTAGATTCACACTGAAGGCATCAAAACTATGAATTAACACATGTGGAATTATATACTTAACAAAAAAGTGTGAAACAACTGAAATTATGTCTTATATTCTAGGTTCTTCAAAGTAGCCACCTTTTGCTTTGATTACTGCTTTGAACACTCTTTGGCATTCTCTTGATGAGCTTCAAGAGGTAGTTCACCTGAAATGGTTTCACTTCACAGGTGTGCCTGTCAGGTTTAATAAGTGGGATTTCTTGCCTTATAAATGGGGTTGGGGACCATGAGTTGTGTTGGGCAGAGTCAGGGTGGATACACAGCTGATAGTCCTACTGAATAGACTGTTAGAATTTGTATTATGGCAAGAAAAAAGCAGCTAAGTAAAGAAAAACGAGTGGCCATCATTACTTTAAGAAACGAAGGTCAGTCAGTCCGAAAAATTGGGAAAACTTTGAAAGTGTCCCCAAGTGCAGTCGCAAAAACCATCAAGCGCTACAAAGAAACTGGCTGACATGAGGCGAAGAGACTTGTTTGGGCTAAAGAACACAAGGAATGACATTAGACCAGTGGACATCTGTGCTTTGGTCTGATGAGTTCCAAATTTGAGATCTTTGGTTCCAACCACCGTGTCTTTGTGCGACGCAGAAAAGGTGAACGGATGGACTCTACATGCCTGGTTCCCACCGTGAAGCATGGAGGAGGAGGTGTGATGGTGTGGGGGTGCTTTGCTGGTGACACTGTTGGGGATTTATTCAAAATTGAAGGCATACTGAACCTGCATGGCTACCACAGCATCTTGCAGCCGCATGCTATTCCATCCGGTTTGCGTTTAGTTTGGACCATCATTTTATTTATCAACAGGACAATGACCCCAAACACACCTCCAGGCTGTTGTAAGGGCTATTTGACCAAGAAGGAGAGTGATGGGGTGCTACGCCAGATGACCTGGCCTCCACAGTCACCAGACCTGAACCCAATCGAGATGGTTTGGGGTGAGCTGGGACCGCAGAGTGAAGGCAAAAGGGCCAACAAGTGCTAAGCATCTCTGGGAACTCCCTTCAAGACTGTTTGAATACCATTTCAGGTGACTACCTCTTGAAGCTTCATCAAGAGAATGCCAAGAGTGTGCAAAGCAGTAATCAAGCAAAAGGTGGCTACTTTGAAGAACCTAAAATATAAAGTTATATTTTCAGTTGTTTCACACTTTTTTGTTAGTATATAATTCCACATGTGTTAATTCATAGTTTTGATGCCTTCAGTGTGAATCTACAATTTTCATAGTCATGAAAATACAGAAAACTCTTTGAATGAGAAGGTGTGTCCAAACTTTTGGTCTGTACTGTATATATATATATATATATATATATATATATATATATCCCTCTACCCATCCTCTCCATCTACCTCTCTATCTGTATTAAGGGTACCTATCTACTTTGAAGGGGACATTATGGGGACATATATACTGTGAGGGGCTCAAAGGAGGCATATCTGCAGTGAAGGGGCACTAAAGGGGCATAGCTAATGTGTGTGGGCACTTAATGGGCATCACAGTGTGGGTCCACTTTAAAGAGGCATCACTGAGTTGGGGACACTTAAAGGGGTTATCTAAGATCTAAATATGCCCGGGCCCCTAACAGAGGTTGTACTTACCTCGCTCTCCGGCACCCACGTCGCTTCTGATACCACACGAACGAGCGACAGGAACGAGCCTCCTTAGTATCGGGGGTGATGCTAGCAAGGCTCATTCCCATCGCAGCCTGCTATTAGTTGCCCCCCCACCCTCGAATGTTTTCATCCACGCGACAGGGAGGTGAAGTGGAGGCCCATAAGGCTGCTTTCTACATGGTCGGTAGTGGTTGCCAACATAGAACCACAACAGTATGCCAAAAAAGAATGGAAAAAAATCTTAAACTGAGATATCAAAAAGGATCTCATTCCCACTATAAGACCTCATGTGTCCGTATTGCGCTCCGCAAACCACGGTTCGGAAATTACGAACACCTTCCATGTGCAATCCACGCTTCTCACTAGAAATTACTATTCTTGTCCACGATACTGATAAGAGTAGGACGTGTTCGTATAAATTTGCGGCACAGACACACGGAAGCGGACAGCACACAGAGCCAGGAGTTCTGCCATGTTTGGAACGCAAAAATAGCGCAGCACGTGGTGACAGAGACCACCCACTATAACCTATGGGGTCCGCCTGTAGTACGATGGGCCCGGCAGAGTCCCCAATCCCACTCCACGCCACCGCCATGATCGCTACGTCACAAGAGCCCATGTGTCACTTATGTTTAATCTCTGCCGCCCGCATTTTACAGTCTCGTAAGACGTGCGGATGAGTCCGAGCGCTGACTCAGCACGCTCCCTTCTAATACTCATTAATTACATAATGAAGATTATAAAGCCTCGGGCTTCACCACGAAGGCTCAGCACGCCATTAACCCATTCATGACGTAGCTTTACCCGAATCTCTCAGACATTTCAATGGAGAGGGAGGGGTGCTAATGCCTTTGATTAGACAGGGTAATAGGAAATACATACAGGAAAGATCGTTAGGCTGTAAGATTCTTCTTATTTGATGGAAAAGTACTTTAAAAAAACAAAAACAAAAACTTTCATTCAAAAACTTTAACCAATTTATAATTACTAGTCCTCGGGGCTATAAGGAGTCTGCAGTACCTTAGTTTGGAGAAGCTGAAATGTTTTAGCTGCATCCGAAATCTAAGGTTTAGAAAAAGGACTTGGCGAAGAGCAGAGAAAGGAGCTGTATTACAGGCCTCATGCACATGTCTGTACCCATTTTTTCGGTCCGTAAAACACGGATCTGGGTTCCGCATTTTGCCGGTTGGTACTTTCTGCCCTCTATTAGAAATGGCCAAGAATAGTACATGTTTTTGGGGTTTTTTTTCGGGGCCGCAGGACAGAAATACTGATGTAGGCAGCACACGACGTGCTGCCCGCCTCTTTTGAAATTAATGAGTCCGCACCCGTTACGCACAAATTCGGACCAAATCAATGGTCGGGTGAATGAGGTCACTGAAGGCTTCATTAGATTACATGTAGCACAGTATAATACTATCCTCAGGATAGGTCATCAAGGTCTAATCAGTGGAGGTCCAACTCCCGGGACCCCCACCGATCAGTCGTTTAAAGGCGCTTCAGGTGATCGCTGCAGCCTCTTCCTTAGCCTGTGACATCATGTCCATCGGTCACATGACCCTTCTGCAACCCAGTCTCATTTAAGCAAATAGGATTGGGCTGCAATACCAAGCAAGGCCACTATACAATGCATGGCGCTGTGCTGGGTACACAGTGAAGAGGTGGGAGTTGGACCCTCACCGATCAGTTATCATGGGGATAGGTCATCAACATTTAATTCCTAAAAACCTCTTTAATATATCTGGTGTTTTAGGACACTTTTCAAAACTGCCGAGCAAGAACTAAAACATAAATAAATTTAGCGCATGGCTTGTATGACTATGATTTTTGTGGCAAACTGAGCCAGACTTCTCGTCACGTCTCGTCATGTGCCACACGTGACCACTCAAATTCACGTACCAAACTACGTTTCTCTGGGTTCGTTACTGAGGGATTCTGCTATGGCGGGGCAATGGGCAACCGCACGTCCTAGCCATACAGCTATAGCATGGGCACGTGCCGAATTCTGATACCATGCCTGCTCAACTGGACTAGAGTGACTACAGGAGGACATAAACCAAGGTAGGATAAGGTCAGGGTTAGAAAAACATGGCTGCTTTCTTCCAAAAACAGCGCCACCCTTGTGCACAGGTTGGATGAGGTAATGCAACACACTCATTTCATTGCTTCAGGAGAACAGGAAGAATTTTAAACAAGAAGTCGCCTCCTGCATTTCCCTATGGATTCTTCCATTCCGGCACTTCAGCTATATTCAACTATTGATTTTATCACGGCCTGAAATGATTCTCTCTTCTTATTCCGAAACCACATGGTAGACGCTGAAAGTAGTCGGGGAGGAATGAATGCGGCCGACACGCCGTGGCCTGATATCTTTTATCTAGAATAAAAAATAGCAACAAAACATCTATTCACTGCTGACAGGGCACAAACCGGGAGCGTGAGCTCTGCCGTCTCTTTATGAGGAATGCGTAAGGGCCACGCTCATTTCCCTCTCTGTACAACTCAATAGTGGGGTGACGTCCACATTGGCCAGAAAATGACACACCCTTATTAACACACAACAGTAAAGAATACATACTGTACATGTTGATCTGAGAGAGGACAGCTTCTAGGGGAAATATAGTGCCACATGGGGTGCCTACATAATATTACTGTACAGGTCGGCTTGACAAAAAGGCTATTTTTAACCCCTCCCCCCTTCTTTCCTTGAAATGTTTATCTGTGACTCCAATATTGATGACCTACAATATCCCTATCCCAGGTGATCAATATCAGTCCTGCTGATCAGCTGTAATTTCCAAAAAATGGGAGCAGCGTTGCAGTAACCAGACACGGCCACTACACAGAGGTTGGAGCTGTGCTGTTCCAGGGCATAGCAGCCAATCGGCGGTTGTATTGGGATTCGAAAGCCCCTAACTGCTGAATGGTGGGGGTGCTGGGAGCAAGACCCCTGCCAATCTGATACTGATGACTGATCCTAAGAATAGGTCATGAATATTAAAGTCACCGAAAACCCCCTTTAAGACTCACTAACAGGCTCTTGACTATAGGATCCCTTGGCACAGAATGTTAGGGGTAAATTCCCCTATTTGGTCTGTGGCTCTACATGGATATTATATTATACTACCTTTAGGGTAGGTTCACACATCTCTACCATACCACATGTATAGGAATGTGGCTTTTAACTTTTTTGGTTCCCTCCAGGGCAGTTGATTGTGATATGTGAAGACAAGGGGTAGTAAAGGACCACAGCAGAGACAGGTGTCTACACTTCCAATACAGTTCTGCCGGTCCTATCCCACATTGAAGCATGTTCCTCTTTTTGAAGCAAACTGCATAAATCTGACACTCCAGTAGTCACTGATCTCACTGACATTTATGTACTGTATAGAAGGAGCAACATACAAGTATCTTCTGTAATTCTACTGACTCAGGTTTTATCCTGTCCACCAAAAAAGAATGAATATAGAATGAAACAGTGGGAAATTTCACAAAAAACAAATGCAACCAGGAAGATAAATAGACATACAGAGAGACAGAGAGATATGAGAGAGAGAAGAGAGATATGAGAGAGAGACAGAGAGATATGAGAGAGAGACAGAGAGATATGAGAGAGAGACAGAGAGATATGAGAGACGAGATATGAGAGCAAGAGATATGAGAGAGGGAGAGAGAGAGAGAAGAGAGATTATGAGAGACAGAGAGATATGAGAGACAGAGAAAATGAGAGACAGAAATATGAGAGAGAGAGAGACAGAGAGATATGAGAGACAGAGAGATATGAGAGACAGAGAGATATGAAGAGAGAGACAGAGATATGAGAGAGAGACAGAGATATGAGAGAGAGACAGAGATATGATGAGAGCGATATGAGAGAGAGAGAGCGATATGAGAGAGAGAGATGAGAGAGCGATATGAGAGAGAGATGAGAGAGATATGAGAGAGAGATATGAGAGAGAGATGAGAGAGAGAGAGATGAGAGAGAGAGAGATGAGAGACATATATATGAGAGAGCGATATGAGAGAGAGAGCGATTATGAGAAGAGAGGAGTGATATGAGAGAGAGATATGAGATATATATATATATATATAATATATATTATATATATAGAGAGAGAGCGAGAGAGAGAGAGAGATATGAGAGAGCGAGATGAGAGAGCGATATGATGAGAGCGAGATGAGAGAGCGATATGATGAGAGCGATATGAGAGCGCGATATGAGAGAGCGATATTGAGAGAGCGATATGAGGGAATGAGAGAGAGGGGATGAGAGAGATGAGAGAGAGAGATGAGAGAGAGACATATATATGAGAGAGCGATATGAGAGAGAGCGATATGATGAGAGAGAGCGATATGAGAGAGAGATATGAGAATATATATATATATATATATATATATATATATATATATATATATATATATAGAGAGAGAGGAGAGAGGAGAGAGATATGAGAGAGAGAGATATGAGAGAGAGATAGATAAAAAAAAAATCAAGCAGTACAAAAAATATCAGTAACTAATGGTGTACATGCAGCCTTGGATAGAACCTTGATCCAAAGCAGTAGAATGAAGAAATTCTGCAGTACTTACATAAATACTACATGCTGCAGAATGACTTCATTCTAGATTGACAGATAGCCAGATAATAGATGGATAGATACTGTAAATAGATAAATGTACATATCATGTATAGATAGATGCTGTAGATAACTAGATCAGATAGGTAGATGTGAGTGATAATGTACAGATACACTGTAGATAGATATGATGATACATAATCTATAAATATATACTGTAGAAAGATAGATACGAGATAGATATAACATATAGATAATGTAGTGGGGGGAATCTAAATATGCTTTATGTACAAAAGACCATCATATGGTATAATGATAAGCTGACTGCCCTGTATCTTGTACCGATCCTGAATTACAACCTGCATTATACTCCAGAGCTGTAATCACACGCCTTAAAGGGTTATTCTCATCTTGGACAATGGGGGCATATCGCTAGGATATGCCTCCATTGTCCTATAGGTGCGGGTCCTGCCACTGGGACCCGCACCTATATCGAGAATGAGACCCCCGAAGTGAAGAAGTGCGCACCGCGCAAGCGTGGCCCGCTCTCCATTCACTTCTATGGGGCCGCCGCAAATAGCTGAGCGCTGGCTCGGCTATCTCCGTCGGCTCCATAGAAATGAATGGGAGCGCATCGCGCATGCACGGCCACCGCTCCCATTCATAGCCTCTGCTCAATAGAATTATTACATATTATATTTATTTGGTTTTTTTTACCCCAATGACACTGAACAAGCAGGGGATGCAGGGAGATTTCATGACTTGCCAGCTTTGTAGATATTATCTGCCAGGAATTGATCATGAGGGTGTTTTCAAGTTTAAAAATAAAAAATTGCTGTATACGGATATCTGTAGGTGCTAAGCAGCAGTCACCACTGAGGCACTGGAGTCCTGGGGTGTCACATGACATGCTGATTACGATAACCCTACATTCTATATGTGGCTGCCCTCGAGCATTCCTCACATACGTGTGTCACACACGCTCTCCCGGTGAACGGCATGCCGTACCGCACGCTATATTTATCTCCTTTGCTCCGATGGGATTTCTTTCTTCTGAGATAGGTTACTGGGTCAGGTTGGTGGATTCCCTGAATAAGAGGTTCAGTTTCAGTTTAGAAAGATACAAACAATAAAAAAATCCATATTCTAAAAAATTTAATTTTGTTACTTTTTTTTTTAATTGTCGGGTACTTACACATAAGCAGTTCATTCATTTGCAAAGAAAAAACTTCAGCATTTTTATTTAAAGAGGACCTGTCACCACTCCTGACATTCCTGTATTAATATCTTCATGCATTCCCCATGTAATAACAATTCTGGAACATCTATTCTTATGGCTCTATGTTGTGCCATTCCTTTATTATTTGCACTAGAAGTTATGAATGAATTGCTATTTGCTTTCAGTAAAGGAACAGAGGGGAGGTGACCAGTTGGGGGTGTGTCCCTGCACAGTCTGAACATGGCAGCACTGATTAGATAGAGTCAGTCTGTGCAGGGACACACCCCCAACTGGTCACCTCCCCTCTGTTCCTTTACTGAAGGCAAATAGCAATTCATTCATAACTTCTAGGCACAACATAGAGACATAAGAATAGATGTTCCAGAATTGTTATTACATGGGGAATGCATGGAGCTATTAAAATAGGCATGTCAGGAGTGGTGAAAGGTCCTCTTTAAAGAGGACCTTTCACCTCTCCTGACATTCCTGTTTTAACAGCTTCATGTATTCCCCATGTAATAACAATTCTGGAACATCTATTCTTATGTCTCTATGTTGTGCCATTCCTCTATTATTTCTACTAGAAATTATGACTGAATTGCTAGCAGTCTGCAGTAAGGGTACAGAGGGGAGGTAACCAGTTGGGGGTGTGGCCCTGCACAGACTCACTCTATCCAATCAGTGCTGCCATTGTCACACTGTGCAGGTACACCCTCCAACTGGTTACCTCCCCTCTGTACCCTTACTGCAGACTGCTGGCAATTCATTCATAACTTCTAGTAGAGATAATAGAGGAACAGCACAACATACAGACATAAGAATAGATGTTCCAGAATTGTTATTATATGAGTAATGCATGAAGTCATTAAAACAGGTATGTCAGGAGCGGTGAAAGGTAAGCTTTAAAGAGGCTCTGTCACTAGTTTTCAACATATACCATTAGATATATAGGCACATAGGGCTCATCACCCTTTCCCCACACATACCTTTATTTCCCAGAAGGAAGGAGCCATTAGCCAGGAAAAAGCACTTTTAAAAATATGCTAATGAGGCATCGGAGCACCGGGAGGCGTGTTCTCCTCTTCTGAGGACAGCATCTGCAACGCCTATCTTGCTCCTAACGCCGCCCTACATGTAAGTAATCCGCCCCCCTGCCTCACAATGGACAGCGCTAGACTCTCCGGTCTAGCGCTGAAATCCCGCGCCTGCACACTGTCCCGTTGTACGGCGTGTGCGCACTACAGAGAAAGGGCTTGCAGAGTTCTGCGCTGTAAGCGTAGTGCGCACGTGGCCACCAAGTTGCAGAAAACATGCGGTTTTGCCAGGCAGATTCCCAATGTTGGACATTACGGATTTTGGTGCAGAAACGCACATAAATCCGCACTGAAATTTGTGATACATCACAGAGATGTCTATATTCTCTATGAATTTCCTAGCATGCCTGGTGCTTTTCTTGTATTTTCATCTATTGATTTCAATGAGAAATAAATAATGGGCGCAGAACAAATGGACTGGGAATGAAGCGATGATGACATCACTCCAAATGATTATCTGATGACATCACCAAGAGCCATTTCCAAGCATATACCCTGCAGTAACCTAAGCACAGATAAGTATATCCTTGTGACATGGCAGGAGAACACAGGTTTTACCGGCATATAAACAGGCGTCAGTCATAACAGAGACGTATCGCTTCCGGTGAGTGGCACTTACCTACTCAACGAGGATGAATTAGACCCTCTTTATATTGATCTCTCCCTTCCTGGCTGTGCAGCCCCTTCCCGGTGAGCTCTGTGATTCATATTGATCTGAGAGCTGAAAATGATAATCTGGGATTGCCATTAGTGACGATCATCAGGGCGGACTCGTCATGTAATATGAAGCAATGTGAATACGTTCCGAGGCCGGGGGAGAGGTCCATGTTGTAGTCAGAATGCCCTAGGGAGGTTCATAACCTACACTTACAACCTAAGGCCCACCATGCACCTTAGATGCTGTGCTGTTGTCCACATACACACTTGGCTGATGACTATCTTCCCATACACATGTATGCTCGGCTTGGATGCATGTGCATTTGTTCTGAACAGTAAGCTGCTGTCAGGCTCCTCAGGCAGCAGCTTACCTCACCAAAAGGATCAGACATGCTGAAATCCAATGTGCCATCGGGGGAGAGTTGGGAGACATCTTTTTTGGATTAGGGTGTCTCATTTGGCTGACCCATACACATGCATGCTCGGCTTGGATGCATGTGCATTTGTTCTGAACAGGCTCACGGGAGTAAGCTGCTGTCAGGCTCCTCAGGCAGCAGCTTATCTCACCAAGAACAAAAGGATCAGACATGCAGAAAACCAATGTGCCATCGGGGGGGGTAGTTGGGAGACTTCTTTTTTGGATTAGGGTGTTTATAGAGTGCTAAGGGCCTCAGTCCTCGTTCACACTTCAGGAAATCAGACATGTGTTGTCTGTGTTCTTCACAGATCCATTGATTTTAATGTGCTTGTTGTGGTTTTCCACTGACTGTGGGTGAGTGCAAAAATCATCTAGAGAAACGCTACTTCGATCGATGATGCAGACCAGATGTGCCCATTGAAGCCTACGCATCCGTGAAAAAACACTGACAATACAGATGGTATCAGTGTTCTGTCAGTGATTTTCATGGACCATTGCTAGGAGATGCTCTGGAAACCAATTTTCAGCCTAGCAGTGTACAATGAATCTGAGGGGGAAAAAACGGAAACTCGCAAACATGGACATAAGACTGACTACCGTGTTTCGGATGCCATCACGATCACAGAAATGTGAACGGTGCCTCACTGTACCTCTGTATAGCTCTTAGATAATACTGTACCTCCCAGCAGATCACGGGATGGCGGCACCATAGGAAGCATTGATCAAAAAAAAAAAAATCAATCACCTAAGCAGTTTTTAGAGAGTGGGAAGAATTTGGAACACTTAGAAGACCTGCCATGTCTGTTTTAGTAACTACTTGTATTCCTCATGTAAGTCGTGCTATTACTTTATTATTCCTACTAGAAGTTATGAATGAACTGCTAGCAGTTTGCAATGAAGGTCCAGAGGGGTGTTACAGTTGGGGGGGGAGGGGGGTGTCCTGGATTGGACAGTGGGACACAAGCCCAACTGGTAACACCCTTCTGGACCGTCTTTGCAAACTTATAGTAATTCATTCATAACTTCTCACAGGAATAATCAAGGAATGGGACAACATAGAGTCATAAGAATAGACGCCCCAGAATTATTATTCTATGGGGAATGCAGGCAGTCACTGAGACAGACCGGTCAGGAGAGGGGACAGGTTCTGAGGAGATCTACATAAACACATTCATACACCAAGTGGTGTACATGCATGCTGTTTCACCAAAAGTGCAAAAAAGGACTAGCTCCAATGCGAAGGAGAGCAACCCCCCCCTCCCAAATTCCTTGGCCAAATGCAGCTTCAGGAACTGTATAGTAGATACACTCCCCAACCCTACTGCCTTCAAGGGTTGTATCGGATTAAAAAAACACGGTTGCTTTCGTCCAAAACAGCACCACTCCTGTGCAAAGGTTGGGAGAGGTATTGCAACCCAGTCTCCATTCAAAGAGCTGATCTGCAATACCAGGCACAACCCATGGACCGGCGAGGTTTCTGAGTTTTTGTTTTTGTTTTTTTTTTAACCCAGGAGGGATTCCCATGAAGGAACCTCTTGTATGAAGTGAACCGCGTCTACACGAGAGGTACAGTACACGTCGGGTCACGAGCAATGTTGTCATCACATCTAGAAACAATTAGAATTAATAACGGCATTAACATTACTCGCAGACCTATGAAAACCATTAATCCTATCACAGGAAGATATGATCCCCCGGACTGCACAAAGCTTCAGGTCACCCAGACATCTGCAAGGATTTAATTAAGTTCTTAGGAGGCTACGGAGAGAAGCGACACAGGAAAAACCGCATTGTCCGTACATTTTGTAAAGGTTGTCTCCAGGGTTTTGGTTCAATTAACTCTAGTGTGTGCTGCCGTGAATAACTATGAAACACTGGAGATCAGATCCGGCAACAGAAACCGAGGAGAAGACTTCACAGACTACTCAACACAAAAACAACCATTTAAAGCACTCCTCAGTAGACCCCATGGTCTATGTGACCTCCTTCTTTGTCATTTGAGGCCTACACCAGGTAAGGATGGACCTACTCTCAATCCCCATAGATCTTGTGGACCTCTACAGGAGCCCTCACTAGGTAAGGTGAGAGAGGACAACTCTTATGGGTGGCATTGTGGTTATCCGGCAACAGGATGATCTTTTTGGGCTGAAGTAAATCTCTGGCCAGACATGAAAATATTCTCCTGAATCTGTGT
This sequence comes from Rhinella marina, assembly GCA_900303285.1. Lineage (NCBI taxonomy): Eukaryota > Metazoa > Chordata > Amphibia > Anura > Bufonidae > Rhinella > Rhinella marina. The sequence goes on from ONZH01027582.1 coordinate 13,921, forward strand.
GCGACCATTCTCTTGTAAATGAATTCTGCCTTCAGTATGACAGATGAAGAAGTAATTTTTGGTCAGCCACATTAGCTCACAATGGACCACAATCCTGGTCTCCTTGCCAGTGTTGGCGTTCTCCTTCCCCTCAATGTGCAGACCCTTAAGAAGTCATCTACTCCAGATGCCTGTGGCAAGACCCCTTCAGGCAGACACCTAATCAACTCCAGTGATGGCTTCTGCCACGGCCCTGCTGGATCAAGCCATAGATCTCTTCTCTTCTGTACAGCAGCATCGTGTCACCAAAGAACACACCACTTGAAGATGACATCAGGCCCGGAGGACTATTACTTTACCCGCACCATGCTGTCTGCCTGACTATTGTTCCTACACGTTTTGACTTCGGATTCGGATACTGATTTTAACCTCGACCTTGTTCCCGGATGTCGCTTCTCCCTTGAACGGTTTTCCTGGCATCTGTTGTTCTACTACTTGTTGTTGTGACCCCTGACTGTCTCCTGACTATGCTCCAATCTCATCTTTGACTGTTTTTCTGCCAATGACCCATGGCTCAGTCCTGACTAAGCATCTGCCACCAATCACTGACTAGTATGGGGGCCACGGAATCCATCCAGGAAAGTCCATACCTCCAAAGTGGGTTAAGGGTGAAGAATGGGGACATTCCTCAGACTCTGCACCCCAATTTGTAGATACGTTTGACATCTTGATGCCAAAGATGCTCAGAGCCTGCCTTCGTAAACAGAAGATTCATACTTACCCGCTCTCCAACACTCCGATCCTCTGTGCAACCTCAGTTTCGTCTGTGTTGCGGTCCTCACAGTGTTCACATACTGTGCTGCATGGGTATGGTCACATGCTCTACTGCAGCAAATAACTGTCTTGTGGCCAAATTACCGCTGAAGCCAGTCATTGGCTGCAGCAGAGCATGTGACCATGCAGCGCAGGATGTAAACAGTGCAGGTACCGAAACATGCAGGGGGACACGATTAAAAGGGTCTCACAAAAAATATTCTACAATTTTTAAACCAGCAACTGGATCTGAATACTTTTGTAATTGCATGTAATTAAAAATTTTGTATAACCACTGAGTTATTCAATTAAATGTATCTGTATAGCGCCACCGGCTGTTTGCTCTTTTTCTTATTTCTTTGTCCTGCTCACTGTGATGACCACACATGCTCAGTTTCATCCTTCAACTGCCTCCTGAGCTGTGATAGGGAGAGCATGGACACGCCTCCTGAGCAGTGATAGGGAGAGCATGGACACGCCTCCTGAGCTGTGATAGGGAGAGCATGGACACGCCTCCTGAACTGTGATAGGGAGAGCATAGACACGCCTCCTGAACTGTGATAGGGAGAGCATAGACACGCCTCCTGAGCTGTGATAGGGAGAGCATAGACACGCCTCCTGAGCTGTGATAGGGAGAGCATGGACACGCCCGCTTAGCTGCAGCAGAAAAGACACTTTCCTTGAGCTGCCAGCTTGATATAAATCTAGCGGAGCAATGAATGGGGAGATCTCTGGAACCATGTGAGGTACAGGGCTGGTTCTAGCTTTGTTAGAAAGACATTGTCATGGACTATATGACGTCTGATTTATATTTTTTTTACATTAGTTATGGGATAACCCCTTTAACTTGTATAAATATATAAAAGGCTCATAGAAAGTGTGGTGAAAAGACGTTCCATGTAAAATCCCCTCAGAAGACAAGGGAGCACTTTCTCCATCTGGAGAAGAAATTGTTCAGTCTCCAGAGGCATTGAGGCTTCTTTACAATTGAAGGGGTTGTCCCATGAAAAAATATTCTACATTTTTCAAACCAGCCCCTGGATCTGAATAGTTTTATAATTGCATCTAATTAAAAATTTAGTATAGCCACTGAGTTATTTAATAAAATGTATCTGTATAGTGCCACCTGCTGTTTGTTCTTTTTCCTTCCTGTCCACCTCACAGAGGTGGTCGCACGTGCTCAGTTTAATTATTCAGCTGTCACCACCCATATCGTCTTTTAGAAACTGTGGTCATTACAGGGAAAGAGCTGCAGCAGGAAGGTCATACACCCTGAAAGAAGAACACACCCTCTGAGCTGCCAGCCTGAAGTAAATCTAGCAGAACAATTGGAGCAAAAAATGGGGAAATCTCTGGATCAATGTGGCTCTCTAAGATTGACAATCTTTTTTTTTTCTTTTCATTTTTTACATTACATTCAAGGCATAACCCATTTATGTGCCAAGATTTGGAGATTTCTCTGATAAAAGCCGTTGCAATGGCCCAAATGTATACAATCATAGTTGCCAAAAGGTGCTCTAAATTCCCTGGTTTGGCCATTTATTTCTACAAGCTTTTTTTTTTTTTTTTAAGGAAAAAAACTATTCAGGAAACTATTCCCAAGAAGGACTGTGCTAATAGAAACACACTGTCCACAAGCGGCGGCAATCCTCCATGTAATACAAGGACTTAGTCTGCCGAAGAACTACAGTAGAGAGGTCAGAGGGGCTGAAGACTCATTTAACAAGCTCAAGGATAAGGCAGAGATCGATGGCTGGCGCGAGGGGTATCTTTAGGGCATTCCTATGGGCAGCAACCATGGAAAGGAAGATTATGAAGTCTGCAGGATGAGGACTGTATCTAAAACAGCGCATCTGCTCCAGCCAGCAGTGGGACACATCATGGAGGAATTGGTGGGGAAATAGGAGCTACGATAACTCACTTAAAGGGTGTCAGACATCAAAATACAAAAATAAAATAAAAAAATAGGACCAAAATTAAATTGTTCTGTATATGTAACCAGCAAGGGTTTGTGTTTCTTCAGTAAAGGGGTACCCAATTTAAAGGAACATTAAAGGGGTCCTCCGGGCTTTTAATATTGATGACCTATCCTCAAGTTCGGCGTACAAGGTTCGGGTTCTCTAAGAATTCCGTTATGGATTCCGCTACCACGGACCACAAGTTATGGTCTGTGGCAGAGGAATCCATAACGGAATTCTTAGATAAACCGAACCTTGTACGCCGAACTTGAAACACAAGTTTGCTCATCACTAGTCATCAATATCAGAATGGCGGGGGTCCGCCACTTAGCACCTTCATCGATCAGCTGTAAGAAGGGAAGGTGTGCACGCCTCAGCAGCAAGTAGGAAAAGAGAAGGGAGACGGCCTGCGCACACCTTCCCTTCATACAGCTGGTCGACGGAGGTGTCGGACCTGAGGATATTAAAAGCCCCGAGAACCCCTTTAAACATAGAAAAGGCACAAAAATACTAAATACACTTCCTCTCTTAATCTCTTCCTTTTTTTTTCACCCTATTTTGTGTCGCGTTACAAAATGAAAACAGAGAAATATACACATGACCACATGTATTTTGCGGTCCATAAAAAATTTAAATCAGCCAAAAAAAATGCATGACATTTGTATGATGTCCATGTTGCATCTGTTTTTTTTTTGCGGATCCATTGTAACAATGCCTGTCCTTTTCCGCAAAACGAACAAGAATAGGACTATTTTTTTTGAGGAAGACATGCCGACACGGAATGAAGGAGGTTGGGCATTGGTACAATGCTTACTTGTGACAGTCCCCAGAGAATTCATTGGGGGTCATTTATCGTGTGCGTCCGTTTTTTACAGTGCGTAGTGGATTAGCCTGTGATGTGTCTTTGTATTGGTCAGGGCGCAGGCGAGTCGAGTGCAATGACCCTACTCACTGGTGCAAATGTGCGGTGAAAAGTCACATATTTAAATAAAAAAAAAAATAAAAAAAATCGCAGCCATAGACACATGTATTATATTTGTGAAAAGAGGTGACAGTTTAATTAAAATTGTCACAGGGCCCCACACATCGCAGATGGATAGGACTACGTCACCCCTGGAGTGGAGTAAAAAGAAGACTAATTTTTGACAAATTCATAATTAAAAAAAGGAGAACCTACACAAACGTGTTCCGGCCTGGCCTGTGCTGCGGACTGCAAATTGTGGTCCGCAGTGAATGAGCACCGATCATGGGGCGGACAGGGACCCGTTCACTGGAATGGGGTCCGCATCCGACCGTCCGCACCACAAAAAAGTAGCGCGTGAACTACTTTGATGCGGTGATGAGGCACAAAACAGAAACCCCACAGAAGCACTCCGTAGTGCTTCCGATCCGTGCCTCCGTTCCTTCCAGATTGATATGATGCGGGGTGCACACGGCCGGTGCCCATGTATTGCAGACCCGCTGTTTGCATGAGCCCCAAATAGGCAGAAAAAATAAATAAAAAGAGCACATCAAACCCCGCCCATAAAATTTGCCCACGTCATGAAACGGTCTAAAGCTACTTTCACATCTGCAGCTGGCAGTTTCGGCAGAGAATTCTGGGAATCGGACGGATTTTGGCATATTTGCCGGGTAACTGCCAGATCTCTGCTGGAACCCATTATAGACAATGGGGGGAAGGAGGCAGTATCCCGCAATGTTGAATCCGGAAAGCCTTGCCGCAGATGTGAAACTAGCCTAACAAGTCTAAAACGACTCCACAATAGGCCCAGCATGGTTACTAAAGGTGGCAAACAGCGAAAAAATTTGACAAAAAAAATGGCGCAAACCCCTATAATAAATAATTACTCATTTTGTACCACTAAAATACTCTGTGCTGTAGAAAAACATTTAGTTAATTTGCCGCCAGATCGATACGTGATATAAAACAGCAAGCAAATGGACAGATCTTTTTCTGCAGGGCAGGCTTGAAACGCGTCACATCGGCATCTACGTCTATAGATCTCGGGGATCACTGGTGGAAGGCAGCGTGGTCACCGGGACCAAATGTCACCTCTTTTGGTACGTATTTCCAGCTGAGAAGCTTGTATGACTCAGCCGAACGAAGATTAAATGGTTCAGCACATTCCTGGTGGTGTAATGATTTCACATCCAAGATCGGACGGCTAAGCCGCCCTCATTATTATCCAGCTGGACAGAGCAGCGCTTGTTTGCAGGCACTGAGCCATGCAAAGATTAACTCTTCACGTGCTGCAGGCTGCTCGCTTTCTAGCAGAACTCCCACCGGTTCTTTATATAAGCGTCGCTTAAAGGGATGAAAATGTTCTCTGAACCGCAGGCAGCACGTTGTAGAGCAAGCAGAGCCAAGCGGATTGATATATAACTATTAGGGAGGTGATTGAGTGGAACCTGTAATTTATTGAGCTGAATGCTGTTTTTATACTTAGGAGTCCAGTGGGCGGTCCTACTGGGTGACTGACAGCTCTATACGCTCATATAAGGAAGGCTGGCAGTAATTGAGTAAGGCCACCCACCGGACGCGTGCAGTGAATACATTGCTAATGTTAATGAATCCTCTCCCTCAACGATCCTCATTCCTTCTTCATGTTCTGCAGATACGACTTGAGAAGATCCAGAAAGGGACCGAAACGTTAATTTTGGCTGTAACGCTTGATTTGCTTCAAGTCTGTAAATCATTTGGTGACTAATAAATAATTCATATTTCGGAGTGCCATGGTTTTTCTTCTTTTTGCAATCTCCACATTACGGGTTCCCTTTAAAAACCCAAATCTTGAAAATTTGCCAAAATTTCACTAATTTTACTGCTCTGTTTTTCCCTTGATCTTTTTTCTAGTTAAAGATCTAATTTATAATTCAAATCTTTATTGAGTTTTTAAAAAAAATTTTTTTTCATACATGTAAAGTAATAAGCAAGTCAATGAATAAAGCAATGAGTTGTAATACCAGAACAGCAGTGTCATACTTGTCTTCTTTGAAAGGAAAACTTGCAACAGATAGACATATAGAAAGGTAAACATTAATCCCAGTAAAGACCAGGGGTGAGTATAACAATGGCGGTCAATGAGACCAAGCTAGGCACTAACAAGTAGATCGGTGTATGTCAACCTATGAAAAAGCGACTGACCTCACCCACGAAAAAAAAAAAAAAAATGGAGGGGGAGGGGAAGTTTTATTCGGGAGGGAGAAGGAAGGGAAGAGATCACAAGGGGGTGGGAATAAGACAAAGGGGACTGCATTGGGGGATTGAGAGTCTCATTGAGTATTGAGTAAGTCATATGTTTTGGTATGCGCATGAAGAGCGAAAAGTGTCCCAGGGGCCCCACACTTTTTGGAACTGGTCCAGCTCCTGAGAATTATGAATGATCAGTTCTTCCATTCTCTGGTGTAACATTACTTCCTCAAACCATTCCTCCACCGTAGGTGAGGCTGCTTCCTTCCAGTGGCGGGGGATCACCGTCTTAGCCGCTTGGATTAGATACTTGAGGAGAGATTTTAGAAGAGATCCTTCTCTTCTATTAGACTGTTGGCCGACAATACACTGACTAATGTGTATAGGTGCCTTTTACATCTAGTATATGGACAGTTAAAGGGGTATTCCCATCTCAGACAATGGGGGCATATTGCTAGGATATGCCCCCATTTTCTGATAGGAGTGGGACCTGCACCTATCTCGTAAACGGAGGGAGCACATGCACAGCCGTCCTCCATTCATTTCTATCGGGCCACGGAAAATAGCTGAGGCCACCGATCCCATTTATTTTTATGGGGCCCAATAGAAATAAATGCAGGGCGGGTGCACCCTCTGTCACAGAGGGTTTACGGTTTCAAGGCTCCGTTTACGAGATAGGTGCGGTAAATGTAGCCTAAGAATATACAGTAAAGTGCTGTAACTCAGTTTGGCAGAATCAGCCAGAAGGGTTTAATATTCAGAACACAGACAGACAGTCAAACAAGTAAAACTACCTTTCAGCAAGCAGCCTAAGGCATGAATTTATTAGGCCTTCGCTAACAAAATTCTCCACCTGCCTTAAGTAATGTCCCAAGATCACATCTCGATGGAATTGTCCAGGATTGGACAAACACACTTGCTTTCTTTCATAAAACAGCGCCACACTGGTCCACCGGTTGGGTGAGGTATTGCAGCTTAGGTCTCTCCACTTCAATGGAGCTAAGCTGTCATACCAGACAGAACCTGTGGAGAGGGGGAGGTGCTGTTTCTGGAAGACACCAACCATGTTTTTCAAATCCTGGACAACACCATTAAGACATAATCATCAGGCACTTACAAGTTCTAAAGTAAAGGTGAAATCTTATTACGTTAGAGATCGTTATAGCTTTGCTGAAAGAAGTTATGTGGTATTAGTAGGTGCCCAGTGAACAGAGTCATCAGACCAGGGGCGTCTTGAGCAGTAGATCTTCTCTAAGATGTCCATACATCTGAGAGGTATATACTTAGAAAGATCGTCCAGTTGGGTCCATCTTTTGATGAAAGCGATATTCCCATCTTATAAAAAGTCTTAGTCTTTTCATGCTCAGTGCAGGTCTGACCTCTGAGACCCCCCACCAGCACAGTGAAAATTGTAAAAATATGTTCACAAGGTGGACTTTTCCCACCAGAAACCGCAACAGAATTCTTAGGCTGACCCTGAGGTTTCTTCCATGGTGTTGCATACCACAAATCCACCAGCAGCTTTAGCCTCACTCATAGTAACATAGCTTATGAGGCTGAAAAAAGACATCTGTCCATCCAGTTCGGCCTGTTATCCTGCAAGTTGATCCAGAGGAAGGCAGAAAACACCTGTGAGGTAGAAGCCAATTTTCCTCATTTTGGGGGGAAAAAAAATTCCTTCCCGACTCCAATCAGACATCAGAATTACTCCCTGGATCAACGACCCCTCTCTAGTAACTATAACCTGTAATATTATTACCCTCCAGAAATACCTCCAGGCCTCTCTTGAACTCTTTTAGTGAACTTACCATCACCACCTCCTCAGGCAGAGAGTTCCATAGTCTCACTGCTCTTACCGTAAAGAATCCTCTTCTATGTTTGTGTACAAACCTTCTTTCCTCCAGACGCAGAGGATGTCCCCTCGTCACAGTCACAGTCCTGGGGATAAATAGATGATGGGAGAGATCTCTGTACTGACCCCTGATATATTTATACATAGTTATTAGATCTCCCCTAATTTTGATAATCTTTCTGGGTCCTGTAGTCCACCCATTCCACTTATTACTTTAGTTGCCCTCCTCTGAACCCACTCACTCAATTGGACTAATCTGCACGTGGATACCCACTGTGAATACTACAACACGAAGGGGCACGCCCCTTCTCAGCTCAGTTTGGAAAAGAAAACATCAGCCAAATAAACAGCAGTGCGGACCCACACTGAAAACAATCAGAAGCAGATTCTTTGTGAATGAGTCTTATGGGCACTGTGGGACTGAATCAACGCTATGGCTCCTTCATTCTCAGGATTGGTGAAGGACCTAGAGGTCGGACCCACAATCATAAAATAAGGGCACATGCCATTTCTTTTAGATGTGACTACCCCTTTAAAGGCTATGGACACCTTCTGGGTGATTTTGTTTAGGATTGTATTTTATCCATTTTAGGCTAAAAATATTTTTTTTTCACTGGTCTTTATTAAAATGTTCAGCCATTTCTGAGATACAGGGGTTAAAATGAGTCTGTTTACAAGCTGTCACTTTCTGTTTTCTTGGAACCCTGCTCATGTATAGTTCTTATCTCCGATCTTCTGACCTAATAAACACTCAAATTGTTTATGAGGTCACGAGATCGGAGATAAGAGCTGTACATGAGAAAACAGAAAGTGACAGCTTGCAAACAGACTGATCTTTTTAACCCTGTATCTCAGAAACGGCTGAAGACCAATTGAAAAAAAAATATTTTTAGCCCAAAACAAGTAAGATAAAATCATAAAAAATGCCCAAAGGTGTACTTAGCCTTTAAGTTACACAAACCATTATCACGGAATTGATGGAGCCTTCAGAGGACGTGTAATAAATTGGATTTTACCAAACAGCATCCAAAATTAAGAATTTTGTAGCTGTGAAGATACACACTATCTGGGAAAAAAAGCAATTTCCTAAAACAAAATGCCAAATTGACCACACAAATTGACCCCAGCAGATGAGCCCTTTCCTCCTGTCTTTGACATAGTACACAAAGGCCACTCCACCGGTTGAAATGGAGAACAAGTTCCTTATTTCAGCCCACGACTGTTCCGCTCCCCCGTTGGGAAGTGTCAGAGGGATTTGCATTGTTATTGTTGTTGAGTAATCACTGTTAATAACTGTTGACTCTGATTTCTTCGCTTCATTGGGTCTTTGAACGCTCATCTGTACATGACAATATCTCCTAGAGGAGCTAAAATCAACGTCTCTATTTGGTAACAAGGTTCCGACAAAGCATCACTCTTCGTGATTTTACAAAGTAAAAAAAATAAATCCCTCGCAGAACGGTTATGAGATGGGTAATGAAGCAATTCATCAGCTGATGCTGGTACCCAGCTGCTTATAGCTGAACGTAAGCCTCTTAGAAAAAAAAAAAAAAGTTCTGACTGGCGAGAGACCCCGGGGTTAATTGATTGCTTGACTCAAGGTTACACAACTAGAAATGAAAGGTGGATGAGGGAGAAGGCCACATTAATCAAGACAAGCATCTCTCCCTCTGACCTCTTCCGGGCACCTAGCTTACAAAAACTTCAATTACTTCTACTGTGTTAATAACTTAGAAGTTGGTGTCTTGCCAATGATGCGTGTTAATACTTCATCTATGGGCCTCCAAAAGAGATTTAGACCCTGGAACCTCTGGTGGTCACCTTGACAAAGAGAAAAATGGCAGGGTATATTCAATGATGCCTAGTGGGGTTATGCCTTCCCTTCCCTAAAGCAGGTATGAAGAACCTCTACAATTATTTGAATTGTCTGTGTAAGTCCTTCACATGGCTGGCTGTCCTGCTGCCTCATACATAGATCCCTCCAAAACAGGATTTAGACCCTGGAACCTATGGTGGTCATTTCACCTTGACCAACAAGAAAAATGGCAGGGGGTACCATTCATTCAATGATGCCTAGAGGGGTTATCCTTTCCCATCCTAAAAGCAAGTACACAGAACCTCTACAATTATTTGTATTGTCTGTGCAAGTCCTTCACATGTCTGGCTCGCCTGCTGCCTCATACATAGATCCCTGTAAGAAGAAGCTTTGGGTGTAAAATGTATTTCAGGTGTCCAGTGCTCCCCTTTGGTCAGTATATTTAGACATTCGTTATCTCAGTTGTATGCTGTTACCTATTTGTTCCTGGCCCCAAGATTAGCCCTGAGAATTTATTTTTGGTATGGTATGTCTGTGGGAATAGCAGGCAGGGTACCCATATGTGCATATAATATTCTGTAGTACCTTTGTGTCACCATGTTATCTTAGTATGTCCCTCTTAGATACTTTTTTAACTGTATTTTATATCTACTTATCTAATAAAGTCATGGTTTTATTTATTAATTTATGGTCTAGTGCATTATTGGTGGGTTATCAACTAGTAAAGACAGCAACATTCCTAGACACCACAGGTCCAGTGCAATTGGGAGAGAGCTGCAGAAGAAACAGCCACACCTCCTGAACTGTGATAGGGAGAGCTGCAGAAGAAAGGACAAGCCCCTGAGCTGTGATAGGCAGAGAGATGCAGCCAAAAGAAGACGGCCCCTGAGCTGTGATAGGGGGAGAAGCTGCAGAAGAAAGGACAAGCCCCCTGAGCTGTGATAGGCAGAGAGATGGCAGCCAAAAGAAGACGGGCCCTGAGCTGTGATAGGGGGAGAGCTGCAGCAGAAAGGGACAGGCCCCCTTGAGCTGTGATAGGGAGGGAGCTGCAGCAGAAAGGACAGGCCCCCTGAGCTGTGATAAAGAGAGAGCAGCAGCCAAAAGAACACAGCCCCTGAGCTGTGAATAGGGGGAGAGTTGTAGCACAAAGGACACCCGCCTGAGCTGTCAGATAAAGTCCCTTTAAATCACTGTTCAAAGCCTAAAAAAAAAATGGGCGCAATTTTGCTCCTAAATCAGAACGATCACTTCAATTTGCTCACACCAAAAATACTCCAATCTTGGGTGGAAAGACCAACCCACGGCCCTCCAGATATTGCAAAACTACAACTCCCAGGCATGCCCAGACAGCCTACAGCTATCAGCCTACAGCAGGGCATGGTGGGAGTTGTAGTTTTACAACAGCTGGAGGGCCGCAGGTTGGGCCATCCCTGCACGAAGACTTTATCCTCTCTTCACAGGCTGGACCTTTATCCTCTCTTCACTTTTTTGGAACCTATGCAGCCTTTGGCGTTGTCGCTCTCTTGTTTTTGTGTAGTATGTGTCTGTACTACGGTATCTTCAATCATCCCAAGCTGAACACAAGGGCAGATCTGTTCAGAAAGCACCGAGTACACACATTACTACCACCCAAAATACGAGCGCCTGTAGCCAAATGCCGTCTACAGCCGCACAACGGCTCCATTGTAACGTGCCATAATTGAACTACACAATAGCCCATCATCCCGGCACCACAGCAAATGTTACATGCCTACAAGAATGTGGCCCCTAGCGCTTTCAAGCTCCGGAAACGGTCGTCTGTGTGACGCTGTCATTTTTCATTTCAGCAGGTGACGTGGCGGTAAAAATGATTCAAATAAATATTTCTGCTAAATCAGATGAATATAAAAAATTTTAAACCAAAATTTTATATTGTTACCATTTACTTACACTCCGACTACACAAAGTGGGCCTGACTGTGCCGTTTCTTAAAGGGGATGCCTAATTTTCAATATGGGTTGTTTCTAAAAACAGCACCGCATCCGTCCAGCTCTGCTTTACTACTTCAGTGGAGCTGAGCTGCAATACCAGACACAACCCATAAAGAGGAGTGGCGCTATTTTTGAAAGAAGGCAGCCATGTTTTCTAATTGTATAAAAATCTCTCTAGGAATATCATCATGTCAGATTTAGACTATACAGCAGAGGTCCTCTTCATATCCCTGCCACATCCATCAGATACAGTGTATGGCCCACATAAATGGGGCGTCCGCTCTATACGCCCTTGATCAGGGAAACATGGAGGGCCACCAGAGCAAATGACTCAGTTTTACATGGCCACCCATTTTCTCACGCTTGCATCCGAATTTTTGAAATATTAAAGCCTGGTCAATCAGGTAATAACTTTTAAAGGTGTTACCTCATGATGACATCCCCTTTAAGAACAGAAGCTGGAGACGAATGGGTGAAGCTTCCCTAACCCCTGTGATAAGCAGAAATGGAACATTACATGAAGGCCGTCCTGTACCGATGAGGGGCAAGAAGCCTAGAGCAGAGCTGTCTGAGGGGGTCTCTGGTTTGAGTTAATTTGCATATTTTTTCCCCATGAAGCATTGCCTGAAAAATAAGTCTCAGTAGACCTCTGTCTCCTCAATGTGAGATATTGCCCCTCCCACCCAAGCTCTACGTAAGGTATTTCATCCACCTAACCAGTACTGTGCTGATGAGAACCAAAAACTCTCAAACGGTGCTGTCTACAGGCTTGACTGAGTTAATTTGCATGGAGGGCATTTGGTCCACCAGAGTGGTTCTTGTATGAGGAAGGGGACATCCCTCTATAAAGCTGGAAGGTGGGTCAGAAGAGTAATATCATCTGGTGGGCTTAAAGGGAAATAGTAACCGTTGAACAGAAGGCCCCTAGACTGACTTGCCTCCTGAAAGAGTCACACTCACCTGCTCTCCACCGCTCTGGTCCAGCACACCACCTACCTTACTGTCTCCGACTTGTTTTCTTCTGGACGAAGCTTGGACATGGTCACATGTGCCACTGTAGCCAACGGCTGGCTTCAGTGGCGACATGTCACTTGGCGGGGAGCAGGTAAGTATGACTTTTTGATGACACGATGCCAGCTAGAAGCCTTCTCTTGATAATTAAAGGGTTTATCCTGGAAAAAATATTGAGCACCTATCTTGAGGAGAGGTCATCATTATTTCGAGGATAACACCTCTTTAAAAGTCCATGGAAACAGTTATAATGCCTCATTCACACGTCAGTGTTTTGGTCAGTGATTTCGAGCCAAACCAGGTGCGGCTCTAAACACAGAAAAGGTGCATATCTTTCTTCTTAAACTTATCTCTGTGGAGGCTCCAATCACTGATGGAAATCAGAAACCAAAACACTGACGTGTGAATAAGGCCTCGTCCACATGAAAAAAAGCGTACGTGTTTCATCCGTGAAGCTGTCAGTGAAGGATCCGTGGTTGGTCCGTGTGTCCGTTTTTACCATCCGTGTGTCATCCGTAATTCACTGAGGTTGCTCAGCTGAAAAATAATTTCCAAAGAAGCTTCTATTAGTCATCAGTGAAAAACGGACGCATCACGGACACAACATGGATGTCACCATGATTTTCACCAACATCATAGAGTTCAATGGGCGTGCTTGGTCCGCATTACGGATCAAAGTAGTGCATGTCTCAGTGATTTTTTTACTGACCCACGCTCAGTAGAAAAATGCTGAAATGTGAACGGATACATTTAAATCAATGGGCGCATTTTTCACAGACAGCACACGTCAGTGAAAAACAGAAATGTGGACGAGGCCTAAGGCTTAAAAGAACTTCAGTCCAACAATTGAACCTAGCGTCTTAGCTACAGTATGCTTTCCATCACCTGAGGTAAAATTTTAATTTGCTCCTCTAGTTTTTTCTCTTATTCTCTGGTGAGGGGACAGTGGCTTGTTGGTGTCTCCTCTGGCACCTAGCACCTTGTGGTCATGCTCCACCAGCTCCCCCTACACTGGCTGAAGAGTCTTAAGAACATAGTTGAATAAAGGTCTTTGAAATTTCTTTCCTCTCCAAGGAAAGAAGATATTTCATAAAAGACTGCACCTCCTACTGTAATGAACAGGACATCTTTACTGAATCTGAGCTGGAGACGGAGCACACTGTTCTTTATGGCGTAATTAGTCGGAAAATAATGTACACTTGGTCCTGTCGGGGGGCTTTAAATCTCTCCTGCACGGAATTTGAATACTTTTCATTAAAATGACTCTAGCTAGAAAAGATCATGACTGGTAATATCAAACACTTCCGCTAATTTTACTGTCTAGTCGTGGAAGTCAGACCGGTTATTGCCGACTTGAAACTTTAAAGAGCTTGCCGAATTACATGTGATAACCGTGAGTTGTATGTATGACCATCACAGAGTCACGTGGTCTAAAAACGGTCAATGACATCTATCTATCCAATCCATCTATATGAAACTACACAGGGTGACTGTATTCTAAAACATTCCCATCTGACTACAACCTGATGAATCTTCTGGACATCACAAGCCAATTTCACTTTATCAGAGGTCAAGCATCAAGACCATAACGAGTAGGTGCCAGTGGGATATTTGAGGAGCAATGGTTAGAACCTTCGTCTACCAGACCCAAGGTCCTGGTGTTTGAAAGGTGCCGAGATGCAATACTGAATGCAAGACAAGAGGATGGGGGGATGCTGTTTTTCGTGGAAGAAATACTTCCAATCTCCTATACAAGCCCTTTTATGGGGTTACCACATCTTGTATCACTGAGATACACCATCACTTTAGGATTGGTTGGGGTCCATCCCTTGGACCACCACTGATCCGAGGGTCACAATGATTCCGCACACACATTTCCTTCTAAGGTTTCCCTGCACGGCGGCGATTCCGACCACCTGGCTGAACAAGGAACTGCAGCCGGCCACATTTACTTCAATGCAGTCAAAACTAGTGCTATGGAGCCTTCATTCTCAGGGTTGAGGAGGTCCAGAGGTCGCACTCCCACCGTTCACAAAGTCATAGCATATCCTAGTGATTCTCCCATAACAAACATTTATCACCTATCCACAATATACAAGATAAATGTCTGATAAGTAGTCTGAACCTGGGGTCTCGGCAGATCACGTGAATGGAAGCCTGTGGGCCCCAGACATGCATGCGTTCTGCCACCAAATTGAAGTCTCAGAGGCTGCTGGAGAAAGAGGAGTGCTCTGTTTTCTCTCATGAATGCCCGTCCACCGCTTCATTCAAATGGGGGAACATTTTCAAGTGATCCCTGCTGATCAGACATATCCCCTATCCTGCGGAGAGGGAATAAGTTATTGTAATGGGACAAGTGCTGGGGGGGGTAGTATACCTCTCAACCATCCTGGATCCAGGAGAACAGTCCTGGATTTCAGTGGCTGTCCCATGGTCGTGGAACGGCCAAGGCATGTCCCGAACTCAGCTGATTGTAATGGTGAAGCAGGGAGCCGTCCACTCCCTGTCTTACCATTCCTCTCAGCTGCTGGCACTCCCCAGCAGCAGCACGATGCGGTCACACATTGCACTGCTGGCTGTGTAGGAGTAGCAGAGGAATCAGCCTATGGACTCCTCCGCCAGGTGAGCACTTATTGACTTTTTTTTTTTTTTAATTCCTGTGAAGGGGGCAGATGTGGGCATAACTACTGAGAGGGGACATCTTGGCATATCTACTGTGAAGGGGGCACATGTGGGCAAAACTACTGTGAAGGGGGCACATATCTGTGTATAACTACTGTGAAGGGGGAACATATCTGGGCATAACTACTGAGAAGGGGGCACATGTGATTATTACTACTATGAGGGGCATAATGTGGACATTACTACTGTAAAGAGGCACATATGGGTGTTACTACTGTGCTTGTACAAAGGGGTGATAATTACTACATTGGCGCATTAAGGGGACTGGGTGTGTATAGTTATGCTTTGGGCGAAGTTAGAGGAGTGGCCTAGAACATGTTATCACTCTTTACAATTTTCTAAAGTTGGGAGGTATGGGACAGGTCATCAACATTTGATCAGAGGGGTTCCGCTACAGATCAGCTGTTTGAAGAAGGCACGGTACTCCGGCCTCCTCACAGTTTACCAAGGACAGCACCATGCACTGTACAGTGGCTGTGCATGGTATTGCAGCCCAGGCCCATTCACTTGAATGAGATTGAGCTGCACATAGACCATGTGACCCACATGACATCATTGGCCTTGGAAGTGGCAGCAGTTGTGTCTTCTTCAAGCAGGTGATCAACAGGAGTGCCAAGAGTTGGACCGCCACACATCAGATACCACTATCCTGGGGATAGGTCATCAATATCTTACTCCTGGAAAACCCTTTTAAGATATAAATTACTATAATTGCTATCAGTTTCCCATTTTCCAGTAAATTTCGCTTTTTTTGCAGTGGAATCTATACTTTGAGGCAAAAAAAATGGATTCATGGAACAGAGTAAAACCATAAATGCATACTTAAAGGGTTTATACAGCATTAGAAAAATATATATGTCTAATTTCTTATAAAAACAGCGCCACACCTGTCCACTGGATGTGTGCAGTATTACCGCTCAGCCCCATTCACTTCAATACACACAACCAGTTGAGAGGTGAGGCACTGTTTTTGAAAGAAAGCAGCCATGTTATTCTAATAATGCACAACCCCTTTAAGTGACACCAAAGAAATCCCGTCACTGTGATACTACAGACCTGTCATTACGCTGAACGACTGACTGCATATGCTGCAATCAAAGCGTCCGCACCACGGCAGTCGACTGCGACACGAGTTTCTTATCTACATCTACAGACACAGCGCCTGCAGCAAGATCCTCGTCTTCCCTCACCGCTGGTACCTCTACATCGACACCAATAAATCTCCATTCGGCAGCTAACGCAGGGACATTTGCTTTGATGCTTGATACCGGGATAATCAATCAAAATGAACATTGTATTTACTACTGCGCAGCGCTCACTGTGAACCATGAAGCTGCCGAAACGCATGGTTGTATTGTGACAAAATGCATCAAAATCCAAAAGGTATCGTTTCCTTTTGGAATAAGAATCTGAATAAAGAGGGAACGAAAGATGGCGTGCTTGTTAAAGACATATAAAACAGCGCCCCCAGTGGTCACCAAGGTGAAGACAATTATGGTCAGTAATGAGTACTCTAGCCATCAGTCCTAGCAATGTGGAGGGACTGATCCCTACAAGGTATTTTATGACTGAAATCAAGGGTATCCTATATATCTGGTTTAGAGAATTCATTTAAGTATACTCGATTAGAAGGGAATCCCTAACTCAGCGACTTCGCTGCTTAGTGAGAGCAGCTGAAAATGGCGTCACTGAGTCGGGAGGAGCCAACACATTAAAGGGGTTCTCCAGGAATTAAGAAAATGAAAATACTTAAATATTACTTTATTATAAATATATTCCCAAATACCTTTCATTAGTTATAATGGCTCGTTTTGCCTGAGGAGCAATCATCAGGGGAAACAAAATGGCCGCCGTCCTATTAGTACACACAGAACCTGTCCTAATCACACAGGAGGACAAGTTACTTTACAACATTGAGGTAAAGAGCTGCCTCATTCTTCTCTCCTACTTGTCAGGGATTATGGTCCTGAATACAGATAAGAACTTTAGCTGAATCTCTGTAGGAATGGAGTTCATAATGAGACATGAAGGACAGAGAGGACAGGATAGGACAGACTGTGGTAATGTGTTGCTGTGATATGAAGACTGTAAACAAGTGCTGCTGCTGCTCATTAGCCACAACTCACCCTCCTTTAATGTCTCCTCATCTTCTCTATTCCCACAGAGATTCACCTGTATTCAGGATCATGATCCCTGACAAGCAGAGAAGGAGGCTGAGGCAGCTCTTTACCTCAGTGTTGTGTAGTAACTTGTCCTGCTGTGTGATTAGGACAGGTTTTGTGTGTACTGAAAGAATGGCAGCCATTTTATTTCTCCTAATGATTGCTCCACAGACAAAACAAGCCATTCTAAGTAATGAAAGTTATTTGTGAATATATTATAAGATAATATTTAAGTATTTATTTGTTTAATTCCTGGAGAACCCCTTTAAAGGGGTTGGCTCATCTCAGACTCTGATGGCTTATTGATTTTATACAGGTGTGGGTCCCACCTCTGTGACCCGCTCCTATCTCCAGAATGTGAAGAGTACACCACGCATGCGCAGAGTGCTCTTCCTTCATTGCTATGGGAGATCTGAAGATAGCCATGCCAGTTAACCAAGAACTTGGTTATTTTTCGGAAGTTCTATAGGGGTGAATGGAGAGTGCACTGTGCATGCATGACCACTAGAGATGAGCGAACGTGCTCGTAACGAGCACTGTAGCGCTCGGCTCCCCTGCGCTCGCATGGGCACAGGCATCCGGATCCGTCCTCCTCACCCGACGGATCCGGATGCCTGCGTCCTATTGAACGCAGGGGAGCCGAGCGCTACAGTGCTCGTTACGAGCACTTTCGCTCATCTCTAATGACCACCTGTCCATTCACCATTGGAGGACTGCCAAAAAAGCTAGTGCTTGGCTATTTTTGGAATTCCCAAAGAGATCAATGGAGGGTGGCTGCAGATGCATGCTTGATCTCACTTCTTAAGAGGTGGGACCAGCATCTATCTGACATTGATGGGATATCCTAGTGATACGTCAATGTCTGAGATGGGAATACCCCTTTAAGTCCACTGGTTTCACTGTGTAATCCCTCATTTCTCCTGTGGTGGCACTACAAGGGAAACTGAACACTTGCTGCTAGGTTCCTCCACAGTTTACAGCTGATCCCCCGGCACAACCTCTGATCGACCTTTCATCCCTGCACCTTTTTTACAAAAGTTGTGCAAACCGGACAAGCCCTTTTCATGAACACATACCAGAACTACATTCTTTCCATTGAGCTGTAAAAAACCTCTTACGAGGAGGACAGAAGCTGGTGCCACCTACTGGTTAAGTTTAAAGGCCAGACATTGACTGATAGGGCAGCCATCCAATAGCTGGCACAACCAGCTTCTGTCCTCCTGAAGAAGAGCTTATTTACATTTCCTTTTTCCTAGGGAACATTGCCTGTCCTACAAGACTCTCTAGGCCACCTTGGTGGTCTCCACAAGGAGAAATTTAAGTGGCACTATAGAACCAGGTTCTGTCTTCCTGAAGAAGAGCCAATTTACATTTTCTTATTCCTATGCAACATTGCCTGTCCTACAAGACTCTGTACGCCAACTTGGTGGTCTCCACAAGAAGAAACTTAGGTGACACTAGAGAGCCAGCTTCTGTCATCCTGGAGAAGAGCTAAGGAGAGACTCAATTTCCCCATTTATGTTCAGCTTTCAAAGCCGGAATTAAGTGAGCTCACATAAAATGTCACTGCTGCCTGCCCGAAGGGAGGCCATTACGTATGGAAGCTTTTTTTTTCCCACCCCACCCCTTAAGAAACAGTTGAAAAGGCCATGTAGTTGTCAGCCTTGGTGACAGTTTGCTTTTAGGACCAGCACCACTCTGTACGCAGATAGGACCAAGTTTAACTACAACGAAAGTCTAATTCAAGTGCAATAAAATCATTAATATGTAACTATGAAGTAATGGTTCAGAAACTTAGACCCTTCATTGACAAACATTACCTACAAATTACATGTTAACTTGTCTCACCGAGCGCAACGATTAATAATGTAGTACATTCTACTGAGAAAGAGGTAAGTTCACGACCAAGAAGTTGTACATTAATTCTTATCGGTTCTGTCAGCACTGCACATTTCAAGCATCAGTAGGATCAGTAAATGTAACATCCAGCAGCCTTTCCTGGAAACTGTCACCAATTCATCTAGATGTTGTTGACTGATCTTATTATTATTATTATTAAAGGGGTATTCCCATCACATACAATGGGGGCATATCGCTAGGAGGAGAACGGAGCGGGGAGAGCTGTGGCTGGAGGCCCACAGGTTTCCCAGGGTCCGTCCACCACCAAGCGCTGCTTCTCCATACAAGTGAATGCGAGCGCACCGCGCAATCGCAGCCCCTGCTCCCATTCATTTCTATGGGGCCGGCGGAAATAGCCGAGCCAGTGCTTGGCTATTTTCGGCGGCCCAATTGAAATGAAAAGAGGACGACTGCACATGCGCAGTGCGCCCTCCATTAATTTCCCCGCTCCTTTCTCGTTGATAGTCTAGCGATACGCCCCCCATTGTATGTGATGGCAAAACCCCTACAACCACTTATCGATATGATATGCCATAAAACTCTCTGACCCGTTCCTATCTCAAGAATAAGGCCCCGCTGTAAAGGGAAATCATGTCGCGCATGCGCAGCATCCTCCCCATTAGCTGCTATAGGACTTCTAAAAAATAGCCAAGCAAGCGCTCTCGACTATTTTCACAAGTGGAAAGCTGCACATAGGCAACCACCCTTCCGTTCAACCATGGGTCTTGTGAAAAATCGCAAACGTTGTTTTTGAAAGTTCCATAGTGGGGAATAAAGGGGTTGCTGTCCATGCGTGGCTCGCTTCCCTTTCGCTTTAGGGCCCCGTTCTTAAGATAAGAACAACTCCCATAGGTGGGTCATGCAACTCTCAGACATTTATGGCGTATCCTATCGATATGCCAGAAATATTCATATGAAACAACCCCTTTAAGCCTTTACTTTATCTTTTTTCTTGTTTAGGCTTTATTTTTCAAACAAAAAAAAAAATGAACAAGCAAAAAAAAAAAATAAATAAAAAAAAAAAAAATAACAGGACAGATGAATAATAGGAATTCTTGTGATAAATAGCAATGCTATATAGGTTGTTACCCATGCCCCCAGGCCACTCACGGCAGGACACCAATTTAGCACTAAATAATCCAAATTAAATATAACTGATCCAACATCAGCTGCTTGCTGATGGTTTCCAGGCAACAGATTTATTTTATTATACTGCACAGTGGGGAAAAAAAAAAAAGTGAATAGGTGAAAAACAGGAAGTAAAAAAGCAAGATATATCACAAAGATGCTAGATATGCATTCTATTAATAAACTGGTAATGTATAGGAAGTCCCAGGTGACTTACGGGAGCAGACAGTGGAAATATCACAGAGGTGCTTTGATTTTCTGATTTTTTTTAATTTTTTTTTTAAAGAATAAAAAAAAGACAAGAAGAGAAAGTCAATAAAAGCCAAGGACTGTGGAATAAGGTAAAGCTTTGCAGTCAGTTCAGTAACTAGAGACCACATTAGTATGCTGACCTGTGTCTGCTCCCTAATCACTCCAAATACACCGCCAAGTCACTGTCTGGAGAAGCAGCGGGCTACACGGTGAGCAAAAGAAGATGAGACCGCGTGCAAGAAAAGGTTGTCTTGAGGTATCGCCTTAAAGGGATTGTTACCTGAACCTGGACACATCCCCGTTTTCACCCAGGTAGTCCCTCTATGAGCATTGGGGAATTTCATGCTCCGATGTTCTCCCTTACCCTGAGCGAGTACCGGCTTCCACCTAGCAATGTTCCCGGTGACGTCATCAGCACTTATGGGCATTTTACTGCCTAGGGCAGCGCTAAATCCTATCCAGTTAGCGCCGGTGATGTCACCAGGCTCACTGCTAGGTGGAAACCTCCGCCTAGCTTACCCATGGAGGGCCCGGTACATCGGACCACCAGAAAAAGCCTTTGCTGATATGCTCCGATACTCATATCAGAGAGCTATGCCTGTGACAAACGGGGATATGTCCGGGTTCAGCTCTGAACCGGACCACCCCCTTTAAAAAAATACCCCTTCCTGGAATAACATGTATCATGCAGTAGCCATGGAAGGGTTGAAGTCTTTGAAAATAAACTTTTTTTTTGTAGGATTAAAGAAAATATCAGAGAACACAGGTGACAGTACTTAAAGGTGTTGGCCAAGATTTTGATGGCCTATCATCAATATCAAATCAGCAGGGGTTCGACCTGTGGGATCCCCGCCAATCAGCTGTTTGAAGAGGCCAGAGACGTCACGTTCATTGGTCACGTAGCCTAGGTGCAAGTCAGCTCATACCAAGCACAGCCGCTATCTAATAGACAGCACTGTACTTGGCAAACTACAAGAAGGCAGCGATGATCACGGGAGCTGATTGGCATGTGTCGGATCCCTGCTGATCTGATATTGATAACCTATTCTGAACATAGGTTGTCAACATCAGAATTTCGGAAAAACCCATTTAATCCAGTGACTCTTGGATGGGCACAGTGCCATCTATCAATGTCATTGATGCTGAAAGTCAGTGAATGGGGCCTGTATTAGGCTTTCCTACAGCTCTCTGTATGGGGATGACCAAGATGGTGGTGGCCCATCTTCCAACTGGGAAGAACGAAGGGCACCAGGTATGTGGTCATGTATAGTTACAGAGGTGGGACACACCTGCAACAGCCCCTCCCCACCTCCAACTATCACCCATCAGTTCTTTTGTGCTTCCTCAGGCCCGAGTTTGAATGTTCCCTGTTCCAACCAACAATCAAGGTCCACCATCTATCCAGTATGCAGGCATCCCTCATACAAGAGCAAACGTCTCTATTTTACTAGCCATCAAGCTGTGGAGACCGAAGATCGAAGAGTGGAAGACAGGCGTAGTGATAAAAGAATTGTTCCACGCATGTCTGCTCAGAAGATGATCTTCTCAGAACTTTGTCTTCGTTTTTCTAGCATGAACAGCATGGCTCGATGAAAAATAGTCCTAGAATTTTCTTTTCAAAAAGCAAAAATGTTTTCACAAAAATAAATTTAAAAAATTTCCGGTTGCATGAAGTCCAGAACTGAACACTCAGCAACTACAAAACATGGACTATAAAGGACAACCTCACATTTTGCTTCTGCGCCAGTTTCCCTTAAACAACCTTCTGTGTAGAAACAGAAAAAAGGTAAAAAAAAAAAAAAAAAAAAGTGATGGATGCGAAACATGACGGACGCCTCTGACTATGACAGGGTCTGTCCGATTTCTGTCATTGTCCACTTTTTGTTGGAATCTACAAAAATACTGGCGAAGGGGTTAAACCCCCTTACCATGCAGAGTAGCAAAAATGTGTGGGTCCCAGTGAGAGGAATTGAAAAGGATATGATCTTGAAGCACCTTTTCACACATACAATGGTGGATCCCTTGGGTGGGGACTAGAAGATTATCTGGGGCCTGTAAAATTAAGGGGGGTTTTCAAGTCCACAGGATAGGTGATCAACATCAAAATGGTGGGGGTTTAACATGGTAAGCCCTTAGGGCCCTTGCAGACGACTCGAACGTGAGACACAGATGTCTCCCGCATCACAGGCCCTGGCTTGAACTCCCGGCACTGAACGGGGTTACATAGCATCATAAATCAGTATAATGCTATGCAACCCCGTTCAATGCCATGAGGTCAAGCCAGGGCCCGCGATGCGGGAGACGTCCGTGTCTCGCGCTCGTCTGCAAGGGCCCTTACACTACAGCTTCTTCAACTTTTACATTACTCCAGGCTTGGTCTGTACTGGCCAACGCTACACTTTTAGTAGTAGCGGTGCATCCGCAATACCCTGCACCACCTACAGTAAGCGCTGTTCGAGGCTGTTTAGCCAGTACAGACCGAGGTAGACCAGGACAAGGCTGAAGCACTCACCCGCAGGCCTCAAACGGAAGATTTGTGGGGGATGTCAAGAGTCAGGTTGCTACCAATCTCATGGCTTATTCTAATTGGATTGGTGCGGCTGAACCAATGTCCATCGGCAAAAACTAGGACGTATCTGGATGTCCTTATGCCGCTTGGATCCATCCTTTTTCTGGTCCCATTTGGGTGAAAGAATGGAGCCTCGACGGAAAAACAGACAGGAACGGTGTATGCAGCAAAAAACCCACGTGTGAACTACACCAAGGGTTTCATGTGCCATACTCATCGGGAAGCTCCTACATGTTGAGGGAGCGGTTTTGATGGCATACAATATATTAGGGAGAGCTATTCGTGCTATTCCCCAAACATAATGATGTAGGATCACTTCAATATAAGTAGAGATGGGAATAATGGCATAGGATGTGGTGACGACATAGGAGACAAAGGTGCGAAGGAGGCTCGAGCTATGTTCTTTTCATGTGGATGAACCCTACAGCTTAAAATCTCCCGTGTGGTCCACACCCTGCCTAACGCGGCTTACCAGCCGCATTAACTCCCTCCCTGCTGCAGCACAGCAGATCAATGACGGACTCGGCCTTCACAAAAATAGAACATGATGAATCAATGGTACATTTTATTC